>BMAW01017198.1:1966295-2070238 GCA_019974015.1 Nephila pilipes
TTACACAAAAATAATCTATGTTTATTGAGTAAACAAATTTTGCTAACGTTATCAGGTGACCAAACTAAAGTTAAGTAATTAATATTTATATTAAATTGACACTTTTTAACCGTGTAGAAATAAAATTCCATTGAAAACTCTCGTCTCAGTCTTTTTATATTAGTCATTTTAATGTACATAATATAAATATTTCTTTTTTTTTCATTTGAGGGTGAAACAACTGTGGCTGAAATGTTATAAGAAAATAGGTTTTATACGTTTATCCACTAAACTATAAAATAAGACAGATTTGAAAGTCAAGTTTAAAATTTGGAAATACACCTATAACACATTACTTCTTTCTAGAAGGTAAAAAAAACCCATAAAAGTGTTATTATTTTTTTTGAACTTAAAAAGCATAAAAGTTTTTGAAGTATTCATATTTCAGAGATATGAAAGACAGATCTGGCTCTAAATTTAATGAAATATTTGTTATTAAAAAACAGAAGATTATTTTTCCTTTTCCTGGCACTTTTGATATCTTAAAATAAAAATAATAAAAGAGACATCAAAAAGGAGTTAAAGTTTTTAATTTATTTATTTCGATGGAGTTTATTTTACTTATTTTCCATACTCAAAATGCAAATGCGCAAAGTATCAAACATTGGGTGAAAGAAATATTAAAAAAAAATGATAATAAAAATTCAGAAGATTGGTGGGAGTAACTTGTTTTCAGTGTTATTAATTTTTTGTGAGTATATTTTGCAGTGTTTTTAATTTTGGGGATGACAGATGTTAATCTTTTAAGGTGATAGATTGTAAAACTATAGCATTTTAATTAGAAGAAATATTAAAAGTAATGAAATATATAATAAATAAGGTTTTTAACTGTAGATTTATTCAGATTGACAAAATATTAAATCATCAATATAAAATCAATGTTGAGAAAACGCCAAAGCAAAGATGTTTTTGATAAAAGTGTCATAAATTTGCTGTGACTCGCCTATTGGATTTCATGCTTATTATCTATTAAGTTGCTTTTTTTCCAAGCATGCAAAAATATGCAAAATATAATATTTAATCACTATGGATTCTTGTGATATTCCGCTTTGTTCTATCTTTAGATGTATAGTTTTTCTGCGTTTCTGCTTATGAAAAAATATTTTAACAGTAAAGTTGAGAATAATAGAAATATTTTTGTATATTTATGTGCAAAAACATTTCTAATTTGTAAATAACAGAATCACTCCAATTCTAACATTCCATTTTCTTTTCAAATTTCATTCTTCCTTTTTAGTACTCATGTACTTTGAAATAAAAAAGGCATTTTTAAAAAACACAATATTTCTTGATTTCTTATAGACCTAGAAAATTGAACACAGACTGCTGTATTATATTTCCCATCAAGATCTAAATGTTTAAAAGAACGTTATTTGTTGTTCTAACTGTTCTTTCTATTTTTTAATTTTCATTAAAATATAACGTCAGATTATTCATTTCTGTTTATTAAATATTAAGAATATTTTGTTTTTGAGATTTATTAAATCGAGTGATAAAATTATTTAGATTAGAAATATTCAAAATGATTTCAGAATTCACGGCATCTAAATTTAATCCGAAAAGGTTAAGCAATGTTAAATTAAGAAAAGGTAAAACATTTATTTTGAATGATGATCTTTTCACATAATTCTGTATAGTCGAAACCTTAATGAAAACTGAAATGTTAAACATTAAATTATCCTCAAAACCTTTGTATAAGCATTTTTTTTATATTCCACAAACTATTCGAATCTTACTTTGGCTATTAATCATTATATTTCCATTTTTGTCCTTTCATGAGATATTAAAATTGCTTATTTTGAATTATTTATTGGTCATGTATTTCATTTTACAAATCTTATTATAACATCTTTTTTTCTCAAAAGCTGGATGCGCATAAAATATTCAACGTGAAATTCAATCTAAGTAATTTAGATAAATGCGAAATCTTACATTATTTTGTTTTCATCATTTTCCTCAGGGAATTTAGGTTCAAAGAGGCGTTTAATCAAAGCTTATTACCGCAGTAAATATACTTTTTTTTTCTCATCTTGTTGTGTTTGGTATACCTTAAAAAATTGTTTTTCGAAGTTGACTTTTCAAAGTTGTAATTTATTTAGGATTTAAATAAGATTTATTTATTTGGTGACGTCAAATGACTCTTTTCTTTAAAAATTAGTTATATTTGAATTCAGGTTGCATGTAATATGACTAATTAGGTATTGATTCTTACTTGTCGTTTTAAGGAAAAGCTCTTATTTGTCAGTAAAGCAATTTGTGTATGACGTCATATATATTATAGATTAAGATAATAAAAATATTTTTTTTAAGTTTTGTTATTGTGTGTTGTAATTTATTCTACAAGGTTTAATCGAAGACTATGTGACTCTGAGCTGTTCGCGATTACCTCGGGGACTTTATGGTCATTTGAATTGCATAAAATTTCAATTTCTTCCTAAACAAAATGAAAGGTGAATAGGAAAAAAAAAATAAAGACAAGAAATCAATTGTTCGAGAACAATAATCCAACGAGCATAATAGAGAGAGCAATGATTACATTTATAACACATTTATTAAACACATTTATTTACAGTTTCTATGCGCCAATTACACATAAACAAATAATTACACTATTTACAAATTATACAAGGGCTTCCAAACTACCTATATTTTAACCCGCTTTAGCGGTCAAGATCCAAGTGTACTCTGAAAATGTTACCCATGAATCCGTGCGCTCTCACTTACGCGAAACCAGGCGCCTCCTGGCGGTATCCAAATAATTTATTTCCAACATGAATCGAATTGAATTAGAGATAGTTATATGTAAATGAAATATAATTGAATGGAAATAGAAGGGAGATAGAGTTTAACGAAGAGTTGATAGATATTAGTAATTTGGATTGAAGCGACTATGATAACAATCAGCTGTTAACAAATGTTTGATTAAGAACTAATGAATTGGTAAGTTAAGACGTATTAGCAAACATTTGATCATAACATAGGATCGACGAGTTAAGTGTTATTCAGAGAGAGAGAGCGACCTTATCTAATGCAATAGAATTATTTTGCATTGCTTTCCCGTATCTTCACTTGGAGTCTAGTAATTATTGATTCTTTAATTATGAAAAATGGAGATAGAATTAAATAATGTAGGAAAGACGTCAGAACTGAGATAGAATTAAATAATGTCGGAAAGACGTCAGAACTGAGGTAGAGTTAAATAATTTAGGAAAGACGTCAGAACTAGACTAAGTTCACAAGACCAAAAATCCTCAAAAAATCATAAGCGATTTGAGATGCAGTAAACATGTCTTCTCTTTCAAGCTCCATACAATATAAAAGGTGAGCGGGTCCTGGCAGAATAATATATGATACAGGTCTGAAAGTTTCTCTACACCTTTTCGAAATTAAGACTTTAAATGTGTCCACTCACAAGCCTGCAAATAGTGTTTTGGGTACCTCTATGTAAGGTTGTGACGTTGGGCTATTCGCGAATTTCTCAATACTAACCTCGAAGTCTTTGAAGTAAACGTGAATTAGGTGCATTAGATGAGGATAAAAGTGAAGTGAATGGAATAAGAGATAATGATGTATAAATACAATAGAATTGAAGAAAAAATGGAGACAGAGGATAACGAATTGCTGATAGATATTTATAAATTGGATCGAAACATCTTAATTAACTTTTTACGTTGAAGCGAATTCAAATTAATGTGCTAAGATAAGAACCGGCTGTTAGCAGGAAGTGTGTGAATCAGAACGTGTGATTAGGTAAGCCCAGATTTCATAATCTATAATTGAAGAATGTGGAATTGAAGACTAAAAGCATTAGCTCTATCTTCATTCACATTTTCCTCGTCCTTTTTCTTCAGAAATTTATAGAACCCTTTTGCACATTTTTTAGAAATTAATGTTAGCTCGAAATTAATTTTTACTTAAAAATTCAGCTATAGTAGTTATTTTGCTCCTCATTCATATTATTCAAATTAAACATCGATTGGAGACCTAGAAACAACTTTTCCTTTTGATTCTCTTATAAAATTGTCATAATATATATGTTTTATAATTTTTTTAATAAGCTTTCCTGTAGAAAAAGGGTTGAAGTACTATTCTTTATTATAATATACAAATATTTTTCAAAGGCCAGTTTAAAAACTTGGGGGAATAGAAAATGCGTATCTTTAGCTGATTTCGTATATTAACAGGTACGTAGGCAGAAAAGTTGCATTACAGTGTATACAACCATAATGTTTCGGTATATATCATATTGTAAAGAACTTAAGAAATCTGTATATTCAAACTCGTATAGTTGTATTAACTTTATCATCAGGTTATATCATATTTAATTTGAAAAGTATTCTGCCGTACGATTTATTTTGTTTTAATTGAAATATTTTGAGTAAAACGAAAGTGTAATCCATTATTTTTTTCTAAAGTTTTTAAATCATTAAAAAGTAGTTATTTCATTTCAAATTATGAGTTTATTATTTTTTTGCCTAATATCAACTTTCTTATCTATTTACTGATATTATGCACAAAATTCAGGCTCCAGTTGACCGACCATTTTGATTTCGAGTATATGTAATGTTAACCCTATAAAATTTCTACCACCATACTCAAATCTAATATATTTTATCTATCTGAAAGCAGAAAAGGGCATCTGAAACAGCCAGAAATAACGAAGTTTTCCGTAGAATTATATTTTCTCCCCGATTTCAGGAAATATTTTAGAATATATTTTACTGACCAGAAAACTCACAAAACGAATCATTAAAGTAGGGTCAAAAATATTTTTTTAAAAATCGGTGGAAAAATGTATTTCCATAGAAACATTCATTTCTTTTCTGCATTAAAGAAATAAAGTAGTAAGTAATGGTCATAGATAGAAATAACACACCATTTTCTGTGTTATATTCAAATGAATGCATATCGGCTATTCAAATGGATTTAACTTGAAGACAGACTGGTGAATAAATGAATCCGACATTTTGATAAAATGTTATCTCCTCACTTTTACAAACTTTGCGTGAGAGAGCATTTCCTGCAATCCTCCCTTTCAGGTACAAATACTATTGAACAAAATTTAAAATATGATCATTAATCAGAAAAACAGAAACCTTCACTATACCAGCCAACATTTATTAATATTCAAGCAATGCCATACATTCTTGATGTAGGAAAGTCACATTATCTGAAGTTTTATCAGAAATTACCTTAAGAATAGCTACAGATCAAGGCCGTATCTACTACGGCTTACTCAAGTTTAATGGTGTATTTTATTGAATACAGGTGAAATAAATATATGTTTGAAAACAGTATAATATATATCAGTAAAAGATATATGACGCCTGTTGGCTTGAGAAAATTGTGGCTCCCGTTCCCTTATTTGTCGAGTAGAGGGGTTGCCAGTGAAATAAGAGGCGAAACCCGTACTCACGAGTGAAAGGTAGGAGCAAAAACTATCTCCAAGACAGATGTTGAAGTGTAAATAAAATGTTATTTGTTATAGACTTGGATTTTTATTAAGCACCATTGAATTATTAACTATTCTAACAAGGAACAAATAGCATCTACACTCAATTATCTTAAAAAGGCCTTTTTAAGTGTTTTGTGTTATTTTTACATAGTAACATATCTGTGGTATTTTTAAAGTAATAATTACTACTCTATCTGAAAATTCACCTTATGAGCTGATTGGTTGGTTTTATCAACGGCGCACTAGATGCAACACGATGCCAATTGGCGACGGATCTCGCAATTTTGAATTTCGATTAAGTTGCGAGGACGACACTTGAGCTGGTACACCTCACCAACGGGAGTATTTGGGACTTTCACAGATTTAACGGGCCTCAGCTCCACTATAAGGCGGGTCTTTAATGGTATCAGGGCTCAAACCCACGACTCGATGAAAAGCACCGGCCGCGACCTTGACCACTAGACTACCGCGACCCAACATATGGGCTAGTATATAGAAACATTATATAATTTATTAAACTATCCATTTATATAAGGCTGATTTTATTATTTTTATAATTATATTTTAATCTTTATTGGCCTTGATAGACGTCATTACGTCTATTTAACACATCAATCAATAACTCCCGAGACTCACCCAGAGATGGCGCTCGTAGTAAACCAGTAACCAGATCTTTCTAGAGTACGAACCTTTTCTTGAAACGTGTCAAAATTTTAAGTCGATCGGACCAGAAACAGCTGAGTTATCGAGGTTGGAGTAAAGTCGTTTTGTAGTTTGTTTAAAAAATGGAAAAAACCGAGTTTCGTGTTCTGATAAAACATTGTTTTTTAATGAGTACAAACTCCGTGCAAGCGAAACAATGGATTGAAAAATGTTACCCGGACTCTTGTCCAATATAGCAACGATCAAAAGCAACGATTTGTCGGTGGTTTGCCGAGTTTAAACGTGGTCGTACCGACACAAATGACGCGGAACGCTCGGGTAGACCTTTTGAAGCCTTTACACCGGAAAATGTGAGTGAAGTGACAAAAATTATAATGAAAGATCGTAAAGTGAAGCTCCGTGAGATTGCTGAGATGACATAGATATCATATGGAAGTGTATTTACTATCTTTCATGAAAAATTGAGCATGAAAAAGGTTTTTTTCCAAGTGGGTGCCGCGATTGCTTTCGATGGAACAAAAACAGCAACGAGTCGATGATTCAGAAAGCTGTTTATCGCTATTTACTCGCAACAAAAAAGATTTCTTGCGAAAAAAAAAAGATTTGGAAAAGCGTTGGAACGATTGTATCACCCTAAAAGGTGATTAACAAAAGGTGTTATGTTGATGAATAAAAAAAAATTTTGCAAAAAAAAATGTTGTTTTCAATGTTAGTCTCGGGAGTTATTGATTGATGTGTTATAGATTTAATGATAATATGAATTTGTTTACTGAAGACTGTTATAGATTTCTCATGCTATTAATTAACTCAAATAATTCATTAGTTCAAACTAATCTGCATATCTCTTGGTATTTATGTGAGCCATTTAATTGGTAATCTAATGTCCAGTGCCTAGTCTTGAAGTGATCAATAATGCCATTTTGAGCCTTTGTCTCATTCTATTTCATGATTTCAGAGACTCGTCAACTGTTCAAGTGTCAAATTCAGTCCAATGGCTGTAATCGTAGTCAATGGTCAAGCAGTGATTGTAATGTCCTTCCATAGCTAATAAGGCGCTTGAGAGTATGTAGATTAAATTGCTCACAACATTAATAAGTGTTTGAGGATATAAATAAATTCTTTCCTTTCTATCGATTGTTTTTTTTAACTATGTCTATTTTGATTTTTTGCTTTATGCGGATTTATTATGAATAAATTAATTGCTTAAACATTAAAGAATATATTATTAAAATTTCAATTCTGTCCGTTGTGGTAAATCTATAATGAAATATAATAGGTTATTTAACAGGTATTTTAATAAATTTTGAATTCAATAATCAAAATAATATTTTTGTTATTCTGAATATTTTTATACACTTTCTGAGAATTATATATTTTTTACTTTAATTGATCACGCGTAAATAATTGAAAAACTCCGAATGTCCCGTTAGAAGCAATTTTTATTTGTCAAAGATTGAAGTGTTGATGCCATAATATTTAATAAAAATATAATAACTCACCGAAAGAAAAATATAAAAATCCAAGAAATATTTAATTAGTTTATTTCCCCCCCCCCTTCTGTATAAAAATAAATAAAAAGTTTTTAACTATATAATGTAAAGGAAGATTTTTTTATTTGGCTTTGTAGTGCCTTCTGGTAGGAAACTGCTACATAAAGTAGTTTTCTATAGGCAGACGATAATTTCAGGCTTGAAGAAAATGACTAAAATATCGTCTGCTTGCTAGATAATTTAATCGTATATATTATAATACGTTATGGAATTTCGGAAATATATGTCTGACAAAAAAAAAAAAAAAAAAGACTTTACACTATATTTGTAGTTTTTTAATTGATTCAGTTCTAAGCTTGAAATGGAAGTGGTTTTTTAGCTGTGACCTAGAGTCACCCATTTTGAAGAAGCATTTTTTTTTCGTAGATGTTTTTGAATAATAATTATTATTTTAAATATTGGACATATTAAATATTTTCAACTTTTCTATGAACAAGAATATTCTATTTGAAGTTTTACATTTGCCTTGACGAATTATGAATCAAGAGGAGTATGTCTTTAGCATTTTTTTTATTACACTATAAAGAAGATTAGAAGATTTATACGATAACGATGTATAATTTTAAAACAAATATCGTTTATTAGAGCTTATAAATAAAACTGGTACTTTTTAGTACCGCCGGGTCGCTAAAGTTGAAAATATTTCGCAATTTTGAATTTTACTTGACATCATTGAAATAAATTAAAAAGAAGATATCACACCACATTTAAACAAATTATAATATTCGTTACATAATTTTAAACCATTATATATAGGTTATTTTTTCTCGGAAGGCAGTTACAACTCCCCTACAGACTTCTCGTATGGCACGCAGTGCCCTCTATTCTCTAATATCAACGGCCTTTTCTGTTATTAGACCTCTCCTTTTGTGTGTAACTGAAATGAGATAGGTGATATTCAAATTGCTTGAAAACAAAAATTCATATTTTACAAATAACCAATTTATATCAACACAAAAAATGCTCACTGACTATTTTACATAATGCATGAAAATCAAATTGATTATAGATAAAAATAAAAATCAAAGATTTAAACTTAATTTCAAAACCATATCATATATATAACAATTATTCTTCAATTTTTAAGTTAAAAAGTATATACAATAGCATCATAGACCCTATAGTTCTAAATTAAAATTGAATGCACATTGGCAATTCCTGCTTAGTCCGAACGGTACTTAAAAGCACCATTTCAAAAGAGGTTTTCAAAATAAAGAAAAATGCTTCCAATTTTAAGGCTACACGGTACTCTTTTTCAAAAAATTTTTTTGGAGACAGTAATATTAAAAGTAACTTATGTATTGTTTTCATACTATATTATTAAACTGATTCTGAAAATAAAAAGTCAATTTAACTAGTCCTTATTTTAAAATTTAAAAAAATTTAAAAATTTTGAAGTTTTTTTAAACCCTTATAAAATACACAATTTTTGAAATTTTTTAATTATTTTGAGTGATTTATATTTCATACATTATTGCAAACAAAAGTTAGTATGGATTTGAAAATCTGTTCCCTTGTTGATTTTTAATAATTATTTTTCTAGCTAAACCTGGAAAAAACAGGAAAATTTTTAAAATATTAACTTTAACATTTTTTAAAAAAATAACTAGGGATCCCAGACCTAAATACATACTAACTTTTATAGAACACATATATCTCAGTATGTATAAAAAATTTCAAGACTCTATCTTGAACAGAAAAAAAGCCTTAGGGATTAGAAAACACTTACATCTTCAAAAATAAAAGTCTGAGAAAAATGCATTTAAAGTTTTTAAAGGCATAAAACAAAAACTAATAATACTTGCAAAGATCTAAATTTTTAATATATTATTTAACTACTTATATAATATATGAAAACACTACTTTAATTAAATATTATGGCAAATATTTTTATTTATTCAAAATATGTTTTTGCAAAATATCGATATAGCATTTTTTACGATGACAGATAATTCAGCTTAAAGTTAACATAATAATTTCACAAAAATTTTAAAACACAATACACTTATAAAAAATAATAATGATATAAATAAAAGTTTAAAAAAAGTTAAAAACTACCAGGTTTGTACATAGCACCTAATTTTTTCTGAATTTTAAATCAACGCAATTTAGCAAGTTTTATTTTTTTCTGCGCAACTTTAAAATTTGCAGATTTCCTTTTCTTTCTGAAATAGGTTCTCCTACAATGAGTAAAGTACACTAAATGTTCTGATGACAAACTTGTTACAAATTCAATTAGCATCCTGAAATGTTTTTAGAGCTTTTAATGTTCCAACAATAAATTCAGGTATTGCACTCGACATGGCAATCAACACGACTCCTAGAAGCTGTATTTTCTTTGGAATATTTGTCCCATATCATCGAATGTAATGCTTCATTAGAATTGTGTGTCAAACCTCTGACACATGTGCTTAATAATTCAGTTGATGCTAATCGCTGATAAATAGGCAAGATTTTGGGCAAATATTCTTCGTTGATTGTTATTTTTACCCAATCTTTGTGAATACCTGATTTTTTTCCACGTGCTAATGATAACTGGTAAAAACACCAAGAGTCAAAGAGCAAGATTGTGTCCCGGAAACTAATACTCTCAGATCTTTCCCATAATTTCACAGCTGCATTTACTTCCATTGCACTAGATGATCCGACATGTGTTGTACTACAAACATTTTGTTGTCCTTTGTACCAAATACGAAATTCAGCACTTTCTTCTCCAAGCTCAAATTTAGTCTGTTCACATTCTCCACGCCGCTTTGACATTACTTCGTAGTTTATCACAAAGCCAGTCAGCAAGTCGATAACATATCCTATTCCGATATTTGACGTTGACGTATGTTCTCTTGTCAACCAGCTTCCATCATATGACATTCCAATACCGACTATATCTTTATCATTCCTTGAGCCCTACGCCTCAATGACATCTTTACGAATATAAAGCAACGGCTGATTTGACCCAACAAGATGTCCAATCAGAACTTTTGGCTTATAATGTCTTTTAAAAGTTTTACTAAACATTATATTTCAATTCATATGCATGCAGAATTTTTCCAACGATGAGTAGCCAAGTCACAAACTTAACATACCTTGCACTAATCTCATATTTACATCAAATGGAACATTAAAAAATTGATGCTTGCTAACATTTGATATTTGATGTAATATAGCATCAACTAATTGTTATGAACATGTTTCACTCTAGGTTTGGTCACAATTAACACATACAACATTCACTTTATATGCAAATCTATTTCTTTGACCATAGCAAAGTTTTAAAGATACACTATGGCAAATATTGCTTAAAAATATTCCAAAATTATCTGTAAACAAACATTCAGTATCCACTATAATGTAATTTGAAAGATACTTTTATATGTAGCAGAAGTATTAAAGACATTTGTATTCTGAAGTTTTGTAGTTATATCCACTAAAGCAGGTTTTTAGCATTGTCATTATCAGCAGTACTCCATCTCTTAGAAATGTTGATTCTTTTCTCAAGCTGCGAAAGTTTTGTCCGTGGCATTTTCTGAACAGAAAAAACTTCACTTAAACAATTTCAAATAGCTTTTAAGTTTTATAAATTATATGCAGAATAAATATTGGTCTTGAGAAATACCTTTTCTTATCAATTTTGGCTAAGTAACTATAAGCACATCAAGAACTCAAAATATAAACAAACATAAATGATTTTAGTAGTGAAAGTTGAAGTTAATATCTACTTCTCTGCAAGTATCGATATTATTTAAAAAATATCAGTAATTAATTAAATTTAAGAAGGGAAAAATGCTTTAAAATGAAACCGAAACTAACCACGCCCCCCTCAGCTGTCAAAAATAGTGACTGACAATGCTCAGAAAACTTCAAATATCTTAAAAACTAATTGGTTAATAGATCTAAAATTTGGGGCCGCCAAGATTCCCAAATGTATGGGCTACAGGAAAATGCAAAAAAAAAAAAAAAAAAAATTCGATAAATTTGTCATTTTTAGGGTACTGTGTAGCCTTAAGTTTTACAAATAGCAATATTTCTCAAGGTTTATAAAATAAAATAAAAAATATACAATGGACTTATGTTTCAATGTTGTGGTGTTTTACCGCAAAAACAGTAACACATATATTATACAAGATGACTCCTAAAATGAAACACATAATGGGAATAATATTTCTTCTCAATGATTTTCAGCTTCACTGAACTGCTAATGCCATTCGTCGATAATAGAAGGAACTATTTAGTATTAATCCTGAAACGTACCGTTGGTTATGAATGAATAGAATATTTTTAATATCTATATGATTGTAGTGTTATTTAAAAGTATTGTTAGAGCATGAAGGATTAAAAGGCATTAAAACTTTGATGTCTTATTCATAAGTTCGCTCGAATTAAACGCGCCTACGTATTTTTTCTCAATTCGTTCCGGTTGTATTTTTCAGCATGTATTCCATAATCTTTTAGACCCTGAAAATGTGAATTAAATTACGTATGTAGATTTAACCAGTCCCTCCCCCTCATTTTTATTGAAACACTTATTTTGTTCTTTCCCTTTAAATATGTCGTGTATTTTAAAATTTTAATTTAGTAAAATGAAACTTTTAAATAGAAAGACCGAGTGATCCCTTTTCTTATATTATCAGATGATAATTATTTGGTAACAGAAAACGATTTGGAGAGATTTACGATCCCAATAAATGTGTCTTTCAACCCTTTACAACATGGACTACGTAAATGTTTCCTTTTAAATGGTGTTTTGATGAGAATTAAACTTTATTGTTCAATACAACAAAATGATAAATATATCTATTTACTTGCGTTTGATAATATTTTGAAAAAATATATTGTGGTATGTTGGCATAAATATTAAACATGTTGGCACATGTTGAATGGGAATTGGTGATGATAAACTCTTCACGTGATATTTATTAATAAATTTACGGGAATTTCTTGGTATAAATAACAATCGATGAAATAATTTGTATTTATTTGTCTAAGATATGCACGACTAAATAGGTGATTTTCAATTTATATTATCTTTTTTTAATTTCTATTCTGAAAGAGGGAATTGCTTTATATAAATTGTAGTATTTTTCCTCAATATTCAGGCATGTGTCAAAAGTATATATTTTCCTGGAATAAAGTTTATAGAAGTTTCAAGCTTGAAATACGACTTTAGATGCCATGAAGTTGAATAGCGGCATTCTTTTTCTTTTCAGTTTGTTTCGTGACAGCGGCTCCAAGATGCAATGACAGCGACCTCAAAGGTTGTATGGAGGAACTGAAAGTCCTGACAAATAACCAGGATTTAGCGTTTGCCCAGACGGAGCATGAACTGAGTCAGACCTGCGGGTGAGTCTTTATATTAGGTTAAAAACCTTTGAAAATGACAGTATTCTATAATTAAATTATTTTAACTTAAAATAATGAAAATAATATACGAAGACTTGCTTCAGCACTTTGTAAATATAATTAAAAAGCGGCATTTCTCTGTGAGAAGTTTTGATGTATATAATGTAAAATTTAACACAGAGTCAAACCCCTCGTCTAGCTCCTGCGATATATTCATACATTCCTACGATATGTTCCTAGACGTCAAAGCGTGAAATGAATCAGCGTTTAATTTAAGTCGTTTTAAGGTATCCGCCTACCTCCGAAGAGGATTTTTTTTAAATAATTGAAATAATAACTTTTTATATGCATTATACTATAAGATATGGCTAAAAACCTGAAATACGATATAAAATATGCATAAATTAATAATTGTTTTAATATTTCTGCTCAAAAAATACATAAAAATAGCAGTAAAATGGCACTTGTGCAAAACACCAAAACTGAAATTTAAATAGAGATATTTCAATTCTGTCAATTTTATTATGATGAATTGAATCTAATTTAGGAATTATGCCTTTCTCATAATTCTAACCCTGAAAATTAAATATTTATACGAAGTCGTACTTTAACATACAGAAAATACGTTCAAATTTGTGACAAATTATGACTTTTACCATCAATAAAATGCGAAGTAATCGCATTATAAAAATAGGAGAGGTTCAAGTTCTGAATTCACTTTCATAGAATTTTTCATGAAATTTTCATAACATAATATATTACTTAACTTTTTTTCAATACGATGTTTTACGGTGAAGCAAAATATGAAAATCTTGATTTTGAGAAAAAGCTGAAAATACATTTCAACCCAAAACCTTACGTAATTAAATAAACATTCAGCATTAAAAGACCCCTGATTTGTAAAGTCCACTATCTGTATAACTTAAATAAGTTATCTTTTTCTTCCTGATGACCTTTAAAACTTTCCTACGCTTACATTTAACGAGTGTTGAATAACGCTTCAATTCCCTGATTCGATTATAATCTAACTTTTTGTATCCCTTTACAATGAAGTATCCTGGATTTTCAATGTTCTTCTTATTTAAGACTTTTAAACAGCCTTGATGTCATTCGTTAAATTGTATAATTGCATCATATGCATCCAATATTACAGTTTTCAAACAAACAAAAACTTCCTACGGTACTCTTTATCATATTACTCCTTAAAAATATTCATTTGCATTTTGGGTCTTAGGAAATTCATCTTGCATGTTGGATAATATTTTGATGGCGATATTACGTAAAATATCAAGGAAAAATAAACATTAAAGTTCCATTTCCGGTAGTAGAATGCTATTTCCAGTTCTAAAATTTGACACCGACTATTATTAAAATGCTTATAACTCAAGTTCTATGTAAGATAGAAACAAAATTGAAACTGCTCTAGAAAGCTAAGAAATCAGGCTTTAATAATAGACTATAAGTAAAAAAAATCAACTTTTTGACCGAAAATCGCGTTTTAAAGGTAGGCGGATACCTTAACAAGTTGGTGATAGGGAAAAGGAACAAAAACAAAGCAGATTTTACTTTGATTCGAAATTATTTTTATATTAATATGCATAATATAAAGTATGGTACATAATACATGACCATGCCTACAGATTAATGAAATGAGTTTTAGAGCTTCTCGTAAGGCTAGAGAGTTTCCATTGATTTATTTTTTGCAATCGGTCAAGGTAAATAAAATTGCTGGCTCTACCGCCTACCCTATTTACCAAACAAATCTATAGTTTCCTAGGGAAGCAGAACCATTATTTGGAGGCCGTAATATTGCGGCAGATGACTTCATTAAAACATTGTCTATGTAACTCAAATAGTATGTTTCCAAAGTAGAGTTGAATGCGAGTAAACCACGTACCTGGTTTGTAAAGAAGTTTTGGTGATGTCCTCACCTCAATAATAGGGCCTCAAGATAACGACACCCGTTTCTTGGGAAATAGTAGCATTAGCCCGTACAAATCTGTATGTTGCTTAAATTATGTACGTATGCAGCACATTCATACGTAAGTATTGTGTATCATACTTACTCAAAATATTACGGAATTACTATTCGTACAAGTATATGGAACATTCATTTTTTTCTCAGTATAATCTTTTAGATGTGGATTCACTGGGTGAATTAATTTATAATAAAGCTAATTAGAAACATGGCCAGAAAATACAAAGTAAAGTTTAGCGAAACCAATTGACGAATCAGCGTTGATCCAAGAAGCGCTAATCGCGAGATCTTACGGTATTTATACATATATCTATACACTTCTGCTCTGATTTTCATTGCGTGTGAACAGTTTACTTGAGACTAAACACAACAAGGTATATAATTAGTTTCCTTAAACTTTTCAACTCCATTACCTTATTTAAATCAGTGTCTAAACTTGAAAGAGTCATTTACGTATGTTTGTAGTAGTCGAGGTCTTCTGAAGCTAAGTAGATTCCTTATTCCAAAGTTTTATTTTTATTCACTTAATTCGTTCAATTCAAAACCCTGTGAAAAGTCCCAACAGTCTTTGAAGTTCTAATTTTGTTTGTAGGTTTACAACAATTCAAATGTTGCTCCAAGAAGATTTGTTTTTTTCCAGATTAGTTGTTTCCAGACTATAAATAGATGTCTAGTGTTTACATTTAATTTATGTTCCCAAGTTTGAATAAGGTTTGGAGGATAATTTCTTAAGGAGAATATATATATATATATAGTTCTTATTTTTTCTTTTAAGATAAGAATTAATTTTGTGATATACGAGTATTGTTATATTTTTATTAAATTTGAATTTTGTAAAAATTCAACAATAACTTTGAACGATACAGAAGGAATAAAATTTGATTGAAACAATGAGGTCACATTATTAAATCTCTCGTCCCTTAGCTATTTTGTACTCATGAACGTAGCATGATCCTACAAATTTCCTGATTTTCTTCTCACATTTAGAATATTTTTATATATTTTAATGTATGAAGGTGAATCAAATAAGAGGGATGTTCAGAAAGTGAGTTTCTCATTTTTTTCACTAGGAAAAATTATTGCAAAAAAAAAAAAAAAAAGTCATCTTGAACTATACACCTAGCACTATTTTTTGAAATAGTCGTAATTGACATTGAGACATTTGTCGTAGTGTGCAATCAGTTCGAAAAAACACCTATGGTATAAGTCGGTACCCTGCGATGCAAGGAATTGTCGCACAACCTGCTCCACCTCAGTGTTGTTTTGGATGGACTTGAGCGCGATTAATACGCAGTGTGGACGCCACGTCTGACACCGTTATGCGGATATTCGCTTACACAATGTCCTATATTCTTGAAGTGTTGCTTTTATTTGTGGATGTGGTGGGACGCCCATTTCAAACTTCCTCCTCCACATTCTGCCTTCCTTACGAAACATGCAACACCAGCGTCCTACCGTTTGACGAGATATGACTTGTTAACTATACACGGTCTGTAGGCGTTCACGGGTGGCTGGTCCTACGTGGCTATTCATATCGGATAACAGCACACTTCCATTACCGTCCACGTTGTCAGTCAAGTCTCGGGCACGCTGGTCTGTTGCTATTCTCTTTTCTTCGTTCACTCTCAGCATGCGTCATTCCTCCTCCATTGATGCTACTTCCGTCGATGAACCAGCAATGGGTGTAGATTCTTACGGCGGCTGTTTGTTTCATCTGGTGTACCATGTGCTCTTTCAAAAAAATGACGAAACTTACATTCGGAACATCTCTCGTATAAAAGAGCGTCAGTTCATTTTCGCAGATGATGGTGATACATACCGTGATAAGATTTTAAAGCTCAAATAATCGTTTGACATCGTTTTATTCTTCATATGTTCACTTATTTTGTCATTGAGGAATTATATTTTTCCTCCGCTTCTTAAAAATACTTTATAAAGATGTAAAAACTACAAATAAATAATACTCACAATCAAATAATATGGACGTAAAGAATTTCAAAATTTGAAGGAAAATTTTAAATTTAATATTCTTCATCATTCTATTAATATATGATAACATGTTATTATTTGAGAATATTACGTCAAGAAAAATTCTTGAGCATCAAATAAAAGATACATGGTGTTAGGCAACTGGGAAAACAATTTAACTATTTAGAGTTTCCTACTCAAATGTCAAAATCATGTTATAGTAATAATCAAAAAATCAATTTTTTTCGAGAAATATGTAACTGTTAAGTTATATTCATTAAATAAATTACTGCTTTTTCGAAAGTATCTGGCTTACAGGGTCGAGTGAGTTTATTAAATGTGTGCGTCTTGCGCTTAAAACTAATGTAATTTTCTTTCAGGCACCTCCAAGACGCAATGCAGTGTGTGAACAATTTCACTAGTCGTTGCTTTGATGAAACTCAGAGGGAACTGTACCGTACCCTTACTAGTGGAGCTCAACAACTTCTCGCCGACTTATGCACCAAAGGATCAGGATTTCGATCAAGTAATTGTTTTTATTATATTTAATAACTTTTATAAAATTTTCAATAGTTACATGTGTACCATCAACCACTTTTGTGAAGCCAGAATAATGACGCCAAACCATGATTGCATTGACGTAAGTTTGGCTAGAACTTGCGCTAACTTTCACGGTCGACCAGATTTTACACATATACCTTATTAAAGATATTTTACATGTTTTTATAGATTTAAATGAATAAATACGCAATGAAAATATAAATAAGTTGTTCCTGTTACCTCAGCGATTTAAAAAAAGCATACTTAAAAAATGTATAAGAACTTTTATTGTAGATTATCGGTCGAGACATATGACCTAGTTCTCTCTCTTTTCTTTCGTATTTTTACACTACTACAACACTAGAGCAAGACAAAATTTGAACTGCGGAATTACAATTTTATATTCATTTTTCTTTTCAAATTGCAGTAAGGGAAATAGTTATTTTAAAATAGTAAACGATTTAAATCAAATATAATGTACCATTCTACGAAACGAATTTTTAAACAAATTAATGATAAATTGAAAATTGTTACTAAGTATTAGGAATAAAAAAATGTATAGGAAAAACAATTTTTAATTTCTTATTATGTATTAATGTACTTTAGTTCATAAAGTAAAAGAGTGAGAACTTTTGTGCAAACAAACAAACAATATATATATATATATATATATATATATATATATATATATGTGTGTGTGTGTGTGTGTGTAGTAAAACTTACTAAAAAGTGAATGTGTTCATTTCAAAAAACCGTTAAAGGTGTTTCTTAAAATGAAGAATTTATTTTTTGATATAAATTTATTGGTTAAAAGCAAATGGTATGAAAAACTATTTGAGAATTCTTCTACTATTGACCATTCTTTTTTTAACTATTTACGTATACGAATGAACACATTTATGAATGTAAAATAATAAGCATAACAAATAAACAAATAAATATAAGGGATTGTAATTTTAGTGGCTAAAAACTATTACATTTGTAAAATATGTTAGAGTGTTACTACTGAAGTCAGTAAATCAGTAATAAAAGAGAAAGACGGAGAGAGTAAGAATGCTTCTTTTTAGAATATAAAAAAAATCTGGAATTATATGTTTCCATATGAATGTGTTTAATATATATATATATATATATATAATATAAATTTGTAAACGAAAAAAATGTTTTTTTTTTTTTTAAAAAAAAAATTTATTTCATGCAGTATAAATTAATATGTTAAAAATAAATTGTTTTGAGAACTTTTGAGATTTTCATTTACTAATTACAATTACCATCTGTTTTAGTTATATACATGTTACAGCAAATAGATCAACATTGCTGTTAAATTTCTTATACATATATATCAACAAACTGTGCACCATATTGTTTGAAAATGGAAAATAGTCACATAAATTATTTATGGTTTATCACAGTAATGAATTTAGATTTTTAAAACAAAACACATATACATTAATTATTGAAATT
Source organism: Nephila pilipes (assembly GCA_019974015.1). Classification (NCBI taxonomy): domain Eukaryota; kingdom Metazoa; phylum Arthropoda; class Arachnida; order Araneae; family Nephilidae; genus Nephila; species Nephila pilipes. The sequence continues at coordinate 1,985,290 of BMAW01017198.1, forward strand.
TTCTCTTTTATTCTTAGACCTGAATTGAAAAAAAAAACTTTTTATTCTTGAGGCTTTCCAAAGATTTTATATTTCAATTGTTTTAAAATCTACGATTCTGTCAAATTCATTTAAGATTTCATTAAGGCAACAATGAAGGAAAAAAAAGGAGTATTTAGTTTGAATATTTTCTAAAGTTAATTAAAGATGATTTTTCTAGAAGTTTATTCAAATGATTTTTTTTTAACCAGTGGATGGTAAATTTTAAGCAATAAAACAATACATAAGATATTTTTAATTATTTCTGGTAGCTAATTTTTTAACAATTGCTACTGTGGAGAAATATTGCATATTTAATGAATCAATAGTTCATTCAGCCATTTTGGAAAATAAATACACATATTGTTAACATATTGCTGGGACAATTTCGGTAAGTGATTTCGAGAACAATTTCGTTAATTGTAAACATTTTTTGAATAAAATTCCTGCAAACTGTTTATTATTTGAAATTAAAATTATTCATCTGCACTTAAAATTTATTCTTCTTTCAAAATAGTGGATGGTAACAAGCTGTAGATCGAAGGATACTTTTTTGCACTTTTTAAAAACAAATATTCTTATTTCGTAGTTGAAAAAAAAAATAACTTTGTGAAACGCTTATTATAAAAAATTCTAAATACAAAATAGGCAATTCTTTTTTTTCGGATTGGAAGAAATTGTTAATCATCTTGCTACATAGAGGGGAGATTCCGAATGAATAACAAAAACAAGGACGTACTGTTTTAATTGCTTCTAAACAGAAGTGAATGATAAATTTAAAGTCAATTAACTGAGGCAGAAACTAATTGCAAACATCTATAGAAACAATAAGCAAAATAATACGAGGGTGGTTCAAAAAGTACTCGCATTTGAAGACAGATGGCATCATTAAAGTAAATTCTTGTTACCACTGGGTACTGCCATCTATTAAACGGAGCCGTCACAAACTTGACATTGATTCATAAATTAGCTTTGAATTGGTAGACATTTTTTGCCAAATCAAAATTTGATTGCTGCCGCTTGTAGTTGCCACCGTCGATGATAAATGGATTGATCGTTATATACCGAAACCAAGCAACAATCAAAACGTTGGGTTGCTTCCGGTGAATCTTTTCCAAAAAATGTCGAAGCTGGTTTTATCTGCCGGATAAATTATGACGAAGAGTTTTTTAGATACGAAAGGCCTCATGGTCACGAATACGAGTAACTGAGACTTAGACAGTTGTTTAGTGAGCCAGGATGCTTCCTAAAAGCAAACCATTTTCGATGCTACGAGCATTATCTCTTGGGATTTCTTAGGACTTATTGAATGACCCACGTAAGCCAAGGTTTGCAGCTGTAAAAAGATTAATAAATGTATATAATTATCGCCATCTTTTGCTAAGGTATGGGCACAATATAAACACATTTTTAATAGCTCTGTATGAAAATAATATAACAGGAGATAAATGGAAATACATTGAAACACACTCACAGGAACTGAAACACATTTTGAAGCAGGAGTTTATCTAGAAAAATAGGAAAAAGAAACCCCTTGTTTCTCTCAAAACCCCTTGTTTCTCTCAACACCCCTAGTACATGATTAGTTCAATAGAATAGATTATTACTCTGGCTGCCTGTTTTGTGACCTTGAACATAGCATCTTTTTGTCACAATCTTTTGGCACATTCATGAGGTTGAAATTCTATCGCATTTTTCAAAACCGGTCTGTGATACCGTACCTCCCTTTCAGTGTTACAATTTTCGACTGTTACACATGGCTCTCAAGTGATGTCCGAGGAGATTTGTTCATCCCTCTAATCCGCGTTGCGCGTAAGAGCTGCTTAATATGAAGTTGGATGTATTTTAGTGGAGAAGAGACGAGGCTGTGAATAACTTGTGACAGTTTGTGAATAATTTGTGACAGATGACTCTGAAATTTTTTCAGATGACAATGATTTCTCTGAGCCAGAAGCCGCTAGCAATTCCGAGAAATACTACTATGGGTAAAAATCTGTTAAAATGATCATCCGTTGAATTTAATCGAAGTGTTGGAACTCCAGCAAACAACGTAGTTGAATTTTCTGGACTGAGACTTTACTGGAAAATTGATGATTCTAATCCAACAAATGTATGGAAACCACTTTTTTACTATTAAACCTTTACTCATAATTCTGAAATGAACAAATTTAAGGATTAAAAGAAAACGAAAACATATGTAATCCAATATAAAGGTGAACTTGACAACACCAATATTGATGAACTGAGAGCACTTTTGGATTTACTCATATACACATCAGTCTAGAAGCAAGACTCCCTCCACCCCAAGCAATAAATTAAAGACCGTATATTTATGTTTATCTGGTCCACAAACCTTATTTGTTTGGAATGCACGTAAAAGTTATGCAATGAATGTGTTAAAGAAGACGAGGGGTAAATAGTTTGTTTCTAGGAAATCCCTCATGTACTTATAGTTCAGATACTGTCAAAATGTTTCTTTATTGTGCTATATTGAATCTTCTCCTTTTGAAATTTACTTTACAAAAACACAAAAAATTCTAATAATAACTGATACATAAATATTGCTAAACTTTACTAAAGTAATACATAAAAATAGCTAATACATAAAAAATTTCGTTTTTATTATTAATTTTATGCAATTTACCGCAGCAAATGAATTTTACGAAAAAAAATCTCATTCCCAAGCAAGATTTTTTTGGAAGAAGCTTTATTTCACGTTAAAATGTTAAAAAAAAATTCCCTCCCTAAAAGCTCATAGAACATCTAAGTGAAATAACATGATGATATTTTAATTAAATGGTTTTTAAAAAATTACAACACAGTGTGGTCTTTGAGACCGCTCGTCCTGTGTTATGTCCTACTTTTTCACTTCCCCTGTTATGGGTTAAAATATACACATAATAATGTCAAGAGAATATTTCTCATTTTATATTTACAAAACAATTTCTATTTTCTTGATCCCAACGACTGTCAAAGAGAGAAACTGCATCAAAACAAAACCGTCAGTCATACTTAAGAAAAACTGTTGCCGCATTCCTCTAAAAAATGAAAATTGACACAGGCACTGCATATATACATTTTCAACTTATTCCTGTCAAGTTCCCGGACGTTTCATCTGTGGACTATTGTGCTTTTGGTTTGCTGAAATGATCTTTTTCTAAGCGCAAAACTACCACGGTTGTAGGACCCTGGGAAATAGTGAAATAGTATACGAGTATCAAACAATATTCATAGAAATTTTACAAAAGTTCGTTCTATAGATTCAAATTCATCGCAGACATATAGCCCAGAAACAAAATTATCTGGCAGAACATTTTTTAAAAAATTATCCTTTTGTTTTAAATATTGAAAAACTTCATCGATTTCGCTCTAAATATACAGCGTGATTATAATTAAAGTTAAAGTTTCAAAACGCTGTAAAAAAAAGAACGATTGATCAGAATGACGTCAAATTTGAACGGAATATTATTGAAGTAGGGGAGAAATGTATAGCATAAGAAGAAAAAAAAAATAGTATAGTTCCAAATTTTAGCAACAGATGGCGATTAAAGCTTTAGAATATGTAATTAAAAATACCTGTCATGCGTACGATTAATTTCAGTTGTTATAAAAACGCCGGGTACACAGCTTTTCCTCGTTTTGCGTCTGAGAAGTTCGCCATGACTGTCTCACTGAAGGACCGCGCTCTGCTTGTAAAGCTTTTTTACAAGAACAATGACTGTGCACCAGTACCTTTGCAGAAGTTCCGGACACTCAAGAGTATTAAAAAAGGCGTTGGACCGATGATTACCAATGGTCTGGAGAAAATGACTGAGAAATTTGAAAAGACAGGTTCTTTTAATGTGCAATCTGGTAGAGGGAGGAAAAAAATTGATTCGATGGTTGTTGAAGAAGTGGCAACAGCAGTGCAAGTGGAATTGAACGATAGTGTATAACCGTGCATTGCACGGGGAATATTCGGTACATTCGACAGGCCTGTGCGCACAGTGCATTAAATTCTACGAAACATACTTCATTGCTATCTTTACGAATTAGGAGTTGTGCAGGAGTTGTTTCCTTCTGACCTGCGAGCAAGAGATACTTCTGCCTTTATAATTTCTTGCTCGCTTGGAAGTGGACAATCAATGGCCGTAGAAAATTATGTGGACAGACGAAGCCCATTTCCATCTGACAGGATATGTCAATACACAGAATTGCCGAATACGGGCTACAGACAATCCACTCACAACTCAACCAGTTCCACTTCATCTTGCAAAGGTCACTATGTGTTACGGGTTTACTGCATCATTTATCATAGGACCATACTTTTTCGAGGAGACGGGTGCTTTCAGTCTTGTTACCGTTACCGTCACTGGTCAGCTCTATGAGTGTCTTTTGAGCATTCACGTCATTCCAGATCTCCAACAACGTGGATGTGTGGATGGGATCATTTTTATGCAAGATGGCGCTCCTCCGCACATTGCAAATCCAGTGAAGCAGCTTCTGAAATCGCATTTAGGAAATGCTAGAATTATCAGCCATCATTTCCCTACAGCCTGGCCGCTCCGTTAATATGATCTTAATCCGTGTGACTTCTTGCTGTAGGACTGTCTGAAAGATGCTGTGTTCAGTGCTCCGATTGCACACTTTGCTGAATTTAAGGCACGCATTGCTCAACACATTCTGAACGTGACATTCCTATCAGTTGTGGAACATGCTGTTTCTCGATTTCATCTTGTACTCACAACAGTGAACAGCATATTGAACATGTTTCGCGCCAGTCTCGCGAAATTTAAATTCGTTTGACAGGATGCTTTTATGCGGTTTTGGCCTCAGGACAATTAAAACCCGATTTGATAGATGCTTTTTATGTGGTTTTTGGCCTCAGAAAAATTAAAAACCGATTTGATAGATGCTTTTTATGCGGGTTTTGACCTCAGGACAATTAAAAACCAATTTTCGCCATCCGATGTGATATGACCTTGCCGTGGTTGATAGGCTTACGTGACCAACAAAATCACACTTGTGCAGTCCTGCACACTGAACAGTACAATTGGTTTAACGTGTAACTAACACCTTAGTCATTGTTTTACGATTCATTTATCATTTGTAATCGAACCCTTTTAAATTATGATGCTTACAGCGCCATCTGTTGCTAAAATTTGAAATTTGTTTTCTTCTTATGCCATACGCTTACCCCTTCTTCAATAATCCGTTCAAATTTGACGTCATTCTGATCAGTCATTCTTTTTTTTTTGATTGAGTTTTGAAATTTTAACTTTAATTATAATCACTTTGTATATAAACACTCTCTGTGTTTCAGTTCAACTGATATTGATTAATGAAAAGTTTTGGAGAGAACCCTGACGCACACCTAATGTATTGACAAATGAATATGCAGACAACAGAACTAATATTATAATGATAAAAGTATAATAGATAAAAGAAACGAGATATTGATTATAGAATGACAGATAATAGTTGATAATGATAATAGAAAAATATGTAATTGAAATGAAATAATAAAAGTAGATAATAGAAACAATATCATGAAGAATCTATAGACTGGATGTGGAGCATTTTATTCATTAGAATAACTCTGTTTCCGCCTAATATTTAAGTATATAACAATAAATTTGAACATGACTTCTAGTAAAAATATGTATCTCAATATTAATAAATGCTTATACGATAACAAGTCATACATTTTTATAATACAGTATCTTTAAAATAAATGATAATTTATTGTACAGTTTTACTGTAACAAAAACTATAGAAACTAATTTGCCGTTGTAGCAGAAAAAGAAGAAAAAAGATTCTTTTAAAGAGAGGGAACACCCTGATCTTGGTTTCCACGTAAACGTTCTCTTAATGTTCATCTCCTAAAGTTGTGGAAACCAGTTATTTTCTCGTCAAACCGTTCATCCGTTCTTTTCGTCTCTTTATCTGTTAAACCTCGCGCATCGTAATCTGCTCATTGATGTACTGTTGGATTCTTTCTTTTTATGCGCTATTTTACCGATCGACAGTAGATCGTGCAGTTTCAGAAAATGAAGTAATTATTTCACATTAATATTCACATCATGAGGTTTTACTTTCGTACAATTTTTTTTCTTTGAGCTGTCAGAGAAAATCATAATATCAGAAGTTGAAAATAAAATTTTATTAAAAATGGCGTTTGAATAGTTACAGTGTTTCTGAAAAATAATAGAAACGTTTTAAAAGGTTATAGCTTGGGAACAAAGCTTTGTAAACACTTAAAATATGCCTCAAATTGAAGAGGAACTCTTCATTTTTTTATTTGTTTAGAAATTTAGATGTTTGCTCTGTTAGTTGACTTTTCAGAAGCCAAGACGATATTCATTCTCTTCCCATAAACGACAATGTACATTCGGAGGGATAGACTAAACAGCTTGAATGTTTCTTTCGTTTAATGGCACAGATTTCGAACTTAAACAAAATACACGAATGTTTTCTCTTAAACACAAAAATTGAAATTAATAGTGGTAATTTTTGGTCATTTGAGACCCGATAACCCATCTTTCTCGTCTGGCTTGTCTCTGAGGGGATGCTTCGTTCACAAAATTCAGTACGATTGTGGCAAAAAGCAAAGTAGCTCTGCCTGATAGAAAATGGAATTCTATAATATTTAGATGGTGCATACCCTTCTAATTTATCCAGGAAGGTGTCCCTAGCAATTGGTTATTAACAAAAGAAGAACCAAAAAGCAAATTATACATTCCTTTCCCCACTGTCATGCTGTTGTTACATAAGGACATATGGAGGTTCAGCATTTCATATGCAAACATTATGGTGTTGTACTGCTCCAGAAACATAAACATTGCTTTTCTATTAAAATGAATCTGTTTCTGTTTAAAAAGCCTTCATGGTGTTTTAACCTATTCAGAATGTTTAAATCAAAATCAAATCCTCTTTCACTTCGTCATATGGATAAAGTTGTTGTAACATTTGAATTTTTGATCCTGTGAAATGAAATTTTTTTCAAAACATTATAAACATTTCTTTTAGTTCATTCATATCTTTTCTCTAGAACACTTCCTCGCGTATTTCTTCAGGCTACCCAAGAAACATGTTTGCACAGTTTCAATCGTTTCATCAGAAGTGGCTGTCCTGGACATAGTTGAAGTTTATTTGAATTACATGTACCCTCAGCGAATGTTTTTTTATGATGGAGAGGATCTTAATTGTACACGCTATGTGTAACTGACTCAAATTCAGGTATCCTTAAGACATAATAAACTTTTCTGATGACTTACGCTCATGCGGTATAGCCCCGGATCCTATTAGAATCCATCCATAAGTTTTGTACTCATAAACTTTTAGAGGGTTTCACTTTTATTTGTTACGTAATTATATATATTTGAAACTCCAATATTATTTTACGAACATACTATATTATGTCTCATGAAGTAAAAAATGTACTTATGCAACTGGTGCTTTCATATTTTTAAATGAAATGCAATTTTACAAATTTGAGTAACTTATTTTCTTGATTATGGTACTATTTTGAAAGAAAAAAGGCTTTCTTACTCGCTTCTTCATAGCCAACTGTCTGGTTTTTTTATATGCAACAAAATAGCAAAAGCTGTGATCAGTATTAACATAAAAATGACATGTAAAAATATATTTCGTTATGATGTTTTAAATATTTTTTCTATACATCAATCGAATGTTCCTCATGAATTATATAACTTTTGTCCTATAAGTAAATAAATGATTTTTTTTCACCTTTTGAATAACAGAAAATAATTTTTAAATTTAGTTGAATCAGTTGCTAGGTCAAAGAAGTGAAATATGGAGCATTAGATTGCGTACATATAAGGGGGGAAATATCAGGAAACCATGCGTATATAGCAACTTAAAACATTTTCTGGAATCCAATAAAAATTTTAAATTCAAGTTCACGAATGATTAGTCCTCTAATATACGAAAAGTTTGTGTTTAATAATTTTTTGCATGATCTATCTTAATTCCAATTTCTTTATCGCGTAATTAAACATGATAACTATGTTTTAAATAAATCATTAAAAATTTAGTGCTAATTAGAACATGAAATATAAAGAAGCTCTTTAAAATCGATACATAAATTTCATAAGCTAAAAATAGTTTTCGGAACGCTTGGGCTATCTGATTAATTTAGAAATCTCAGCATATATTCTTCTTCATTATATTTGCATAAGATTCTTATTTTCTTTAATGCTAATTTCTTTGATTTCATAATAAAGTGTAACTAACTCTTAATAAATTTGTTTCCTTTTTAATACAATCTATAATTAAAAGGAATCTTCTAAATCTTAGTAATTGAAAATAAAACCTTCGATGATTCAAGTTTCAAGTTTTCGAATCCTAAATTGGAATGAAAGTTGCAAAGAAGAAAAATTAATTTGTTTTGTAATCCTTACCTAATGATCAATTATTTTAATTTTTTTCGCATTTAATTACTAATTAATCAAATCTTCGAAATCGTTCCACTTGGGACTTTAACCTGTTTAATCAGCGATAATTCTAAGATTAAAGCAAAACTCTGTTTTTGCTTAGAATTCTGATTACGTGGCATCTTTGAATAAAAATAAACATGGGAAATAATTATTTACTTTTCATTTACATTAAAGGAACTCATAATGTTTTTCTTTAATGTTCACATTAAATAAGCACTTTAAGTGATTTATCTTTATAAATGTTATGTGTAATATCAAACTCAGTTTACAAGGTAGTTTTCAAAGTTTATTTTCCTTTTCTTGTATATGTATGACATAACCGCAGTTTAGTTTTATAATAGTATTTGTAATGTTTTCTAAATCTTTCTTAGAATATTTAATCCACGCAAGCTGCTACAGGAATCTAAGCTCTGAATATAGAAAATGTGCTGATAGTTATCTTACCCAACAAGAGACCGCCAAGAAAGAAGATATGCCTGTTAAAGATAAGCTTCGAAAATCTTGTTGGTAAGTAACATAACACGTTTTTTATTTTTATATCTTCATTTGTCTTAAAAATGTATCTCACAAGTAGATTCACTACTATTAAAATCACACAATCTCAGTTGATGCCATGGTAAGTCTTGAAAAAATGTCATTATCAAAAATACTTTTGTAACGAGTTTGATCAGTTTCTAGCGTAATAATTATATATTAAGGAGCTAAAGTATAGTTAAGAATAAATATAGATTGCAAAGATTTATTTTATGGCAACAATAGTTCATTTCTCTCAAGATGTATTTTATTTAATAATTTATCGTTTGCTTTGATTTTAATACCATCACAGAGTATGAGAAATCGATAGCTTTAATAATTCATCGTGTCTACATTATTATTATTTTATCGTTTCCTTTAATTTGAATACATGAATACTAATTTAATTTTATTACCTCAGAATCATTTGCTTTCATTAATTTAGTTGTTAAATTTCGCATAATTTTTGTACGCGAAAGAAGTTGTATTTCATAACTTTTTGTATTTTTTGAAAAATTATAGAATTCCATGAAGTATAAAATATATTGGAGGATTATTTCCCGTGTGTATTTTTAATTTAATAACTTTACTTTTTTAAAAATAACAATCTTCGTAGTTATGTTTTTTATGCAAATTTTTGAATTATCTTACTAGTTTTTAATTAAATACTTTTTCCTTTGAATTGGATGTTTGATGATTCATTTATTGACGCCCTTTTACAGTTTTTCTTTGTGAAAGGCCTGGAAATTCGGTGATTTTCATTAAAAGAATAACAGGTGTTGTTGCTAATCACAAAATTCTGATGCTTCTTAATCTTTGGTTGGTTAGGTGAAACTTTTGGCACAGAGTCATCTTGGGACATAATGTGCCGAATTCTTATTTTTTAAAGTTGTGCTAATTTATCCATTATTCTGTATGAATCTTTTCATGCAGTTTGAAAGCATTTCTAATGCCCTTAAACATGAAAGAAGCATTCTTCAATTGTAATTGGTAAAAGACACATGCTCTTTTTTCATGATTGGAATCTGAAATAATGATTCTAATGAAAAAGAAAACTGTTATTGTAGAAATGGTCAAATTACTAAAGATTTCATAGCTATGTAATAAACTATTAGAAATTTTAAATAATTAGTTTTCTTATTAATTATCGTCACTTGGAATACTATTATTCCATTTATGTGTCAAAAATTTATTACGAATTAGTTGGTTTTCATAACAATTTATCCACTATAGACCTATTTTTGTATTGTTTATTTTCAATATAAAGCTCCTTTTATACTTCTTGTAAAACAATTGTGTCATTTAGTTAAATTGTAGGGATCGACGTTGTTTCTAAACGTTTATTTTGAAGTGTCCAAGTATCAAACCAAACTTACAAACAATTAACAGCTAAATAGCGATTTTTACTGAAAAAAAACTTATTTACAAATATCTCATATCTCAGATGTTAAGATATAACACAAGTTAGTTTGCTTTTGATGCAAGAAGAGAACAACTTAATATAAGTGCAGGAAATAAGATACAAATTTCATGTAAAGTATAACTAGTCTATTTAAATCTAAACCCAAACTCGACGAATATATATTTAATTTAGCGTTGGCTAACTTATAAATGAAGTACAAAAATGCATTCTATATTTGACGAAAATCCAGCTAATTGTGACACTATCCTTTAATCTTTTCCCCCTCTCTCTCGGGACTGCTTTTAATAAGAATCTTACAATTTAAAATTAGAAAATGCAGTTGCCTTTAGATCTTTGCATATTTTCATAAAAAACTAAGAGAAATAAACGTTGATAAAAATTGTAGAGAAATTTTACAAGGATGTATGATGCGAGTTTAAATGATTTGTAATAATTATAGCTTAATTTAATAATAATTGATTTAAAATAATATAATAATTTCTTTCCAAAATTCCACTGCTTGAAAAATCATGAAAATAAATATTATATATTCTTTAAACCTTTATCGTCTTTATAAACATATTATTCGTCAATAGAATTATAAATATTAAATTTTTACCGTCAGTTTATGTTTATTTTGTATTTGTACACAGTTATAAAGAGTGATTTCTAATACGCAAAAGAAATTCGATACAAAGCACGATAAATAGCTTTAAAATTATTTTTGTAATTATTATCTAGATTGGAGTGGAAAGAGGAGTATGTGATAGAAATTTTCGTATAATGTTAAAGCGTAAAAATGTTTTTAAAAATAATTATATGCGAGAAATCAAAAGTTGCCTACTTTAATTTTAAACTTATAATACAAATTTTTTAAAAATTGAAGTCGCAAATAAATTCAAAAAACAGTATTTGTGAAGAAAGAGTTATAAATTATTTGCTTAAATTTTTTTTAAAAAAAATATTCATTGAATTATTGTTTATACGCTTAGTGTGAAGTAGATAAAATAAAATAAATTTAATTTTGATATTAGAAAGATAAATAAAATAAAAAATTTAAAAAAATGTTTTAATGAGTAAAAAGAAGAGCCAGAAACTGTATTTTCAGTAAAAAAAAAAAATAAGAAAAGAACATTAATTTTACAATCGAATTTTACGAAATAATTTTTATGCAAATTGCATTTTAATAATTTAATGCTAAAATAGGCGTTTATAAATTGATAAATTAGAACATTAATAATCATAATGCAAAGACTCATTTGCATTTCTATAGATATTTTCTTAAATAAAAATTCCTTATTTTTGTGAGAAATAAATCTTTGCATATAAAAATTAGATCCTATTGTAATATTTACTTTATTATTTAAAATAACAATTTATATTGTTTTTTTTTTAAAAAGATTTGTTTTTCCTATGGTCTTCAATTTAATATATTAAGTGAATAGTAAATGAACTTTTAATTAAATTATTTAGGGAGACAATATTTAATATTTTTTTTTAAATATAGTAAGAAATTTATGCAAGCATGGTAAACACAATTTCTCAACAAGACAAATTGTGATACTTTTATTAATGATAATTAGCCAAAGTTGGGGTGTAAGAGGAACATAACTTATGAGTTTAAGAATATTAGCTTTCCCTATATTGGAATGAAAGAACAATACTTTAATCTTTAAATATCTTTTCTCGAAACTGTTTGTACGCATAATGTATTCAAGACGTCAATGATAATTACAAATGTTATAAATATATATTTGTATGAACCTTATATCTATATTGGTATCTAAGGAAAATATTCCAATATTATTCTATCAACTTTAAAATTTTCAATTTTTAGTACATTTTTCAAAAATTACTACGTTTTATTTTAATAATTCTTTTACTGAACAAAATTTATCACTTTTGCTTATAGTTATCTTGCTGTGTTATAAGAAATGCAAAGCTTTCATTCATAATTCTCATTTTTGTAAAATTAAGATACTTAATTTTAAATATTATTGTTTAAGTACTATTTTTTATTGTTATGGATTTCCAAATCCATTTATAATGTTTCTTTAGACTATTTTTTTTAAAATTGTTCAGGTACCATAATTCTGGTTTAATTCATAATATTTCTTTTTGTGAGAAAAAAGTCTTACCAGATTTAAAGTAATTCAAAACTTCAGCATATTAATTAAATTCAAATTGCATTTGAGAAAGTTTTGCATTATGTTTACTTTAAAGTAAGTAGAACAATAAAATACCTCAAATTTTGTAATTTTATTTTGCTCTTAAAAATTAGAGGTCAATTCACTGATTTCATAGATGCATTATTTATTAAAATTGATTGAGAATGTTACTGAATTTTGCAATTGTAAACAAATGTTCCATACCATGAAAAGTGAATGCATTGTTAACAACTGTTCTTTATTTCCAGTTTTCTCGAAATGTATTTCTAGGGATTCTGTTTCATTCTCCATTGATATCTACCTTATATATAGTGCTAATATTTTCCACTTTATAAAATGTGGCTATTTTCATTTATAAAATGGAAAATAGTAGCACTACGGATTAGAACTGCGAACGTAGTTTCCCAGAACGTGGTAATAAACGCAGTTTTTTCCTAATAAACACTTTTGAATTTTAACTAATTTTAATATTTGTATGAAAATTGAAATATGAATCATAAAATTTAAAAATTTTGTTGAATTGAACTTTTAAAATTATAATTCTATTAAGTGTATGGAATATAATGTACTTATAAGTACTCTGGAATTTTTCAAAGTTAGAAGTGGTTAAAGTAAAGTTAAAGTTAGAAGTATACTACAAATTTTTGCAGTTAGAAGTGGGCAAATAAAGTTAAAGTAAGAAAGTTATAAGTACACTACACATTTTTAAGATGCACTGCAATAGATGCTATGCAAAATGTCTTTGAAGGTATAAGTATATGACTTATAGTTATAAATATAGTTATTGTTTATTAGTTGTTCATACATAAATATTATGTATATAAATGTGTGGGATTTGCTTTACATAAACACATACATAAATATGCAGATATTTCATTGTTAAAATATACCATTCATTGATTTTTATTTATGAAGAATTGTGACTTTAGGCTATACACGATTCTCTCTTCATTCATCTCAAGGACTTTTCGATTACTTGAATTGCATATAATTACAGTTTCCTTCCAGCCAAAATGAAACGTGATTAGGAGAAATAGATGAAAATAAGAAGCTTAGTGAATTGAATTTGTGCTAGTGATATATAAGCGAAATAGAACTGAAATGAAAGAGAAGGGAGAAAGGGGATAACGAATAGTTGAAAGATATACGTAAATTGGATTGAAGCATCGTAACAAATCGTTTGGATAGAAACGACTCCTAATTAGTGTAATAAAATTCGAAACTGTTATAAATAAAAACTGTGTGAATCGGAACGAGTGACTTGGTAAGCTAAGACTATTATTAGAATATAAATTAGGATAAAAGGAGTTAAGACGGTTTTGAGAGAGAGAGAGAGCGATCTTGCATGTAATACACACATATATATTCTATGTTGATAGCTTTGAACTGTATTTCTCTAGTGTATCTTAAATTGGAGTTTTGAAACTTGTTGACTCTTTAATTAGATTTAAAGATGGCTATGGAGCTGAATAACGAATCAAATACATCACAAAGTGAAGATTTTTTAAATTTGGTGCACAATAAATTCATTTTTCAATGTCGAAGACGTCTAAGTTATGAAACAGCACATACTTCCGTATCAAAATTTGAACCATTCCATATTTTCCAAACAAAAGATCCGGTTTCTTTATTTTCCCATCTCATCCAATTCGGTTTCATATTTTCATGAAACCTTTCCAGATCAACCAAATGCAATTAGTCTTTTGTCTAGTACAAAAATAACTTTATAGACGAAAGAATCTTTCGTGTTTCTGAAACAACAGTTTAACAAAGGCTTTTCGCTTTATCGGAATATAATCATCGTAGAACAAAGCGATATCTGATATCGTGATTCGCCAGTAATTATTTCCTCTGCCTCAGAAATTCCAGTGGAACATATTGTGTTCCCCGATGTGTTTGTGAATAGTTGATCCACCGCTGTGCATTCCGTGTATTACTTACTCCGCATTGATAGATGAGCTAACTCCAATTTATGATCTCCGAAGAGATAAGCTAACTCCAATTTGTGAACACGGTAATGTTCAATATGCAAGTGTATGCTTATTTCATAAAAGCTTGTCACAGGTAGCAGTTGGTTCATAAAGGCACAGTATTTAAAATCTTCAGGGTATTGAAATTCCATTGGGATAATGAAAAGAATATCGCGAAACGCTGATTTGGTGGCTTGTAATTTAAATTTCGAAGTTTGTTGCTTCATATTGTCAAAGAAGCTGTGTTCAGTGTTAAACAATACATATCTATACTAACGAATGAGTTTAACACGGAACAGTTTATTTATAAAATATCCATACGAATGTTGGGGACAAAATATATTTTAAATGTCAATTCTACTCTTAAATTATAATTTCGAGACTTAATTGAAAATTAATGCCTCTATGGCTGGTTTTCTTAGGGGGCTACTCAATTTTCATATTTCATGTTATGCTTCAAAGCTACGTGTATCCGATATGTCAGTGGTTCTCCACCACGTACTCCAAACCAAAAATCCTCTAGCTCCCCCTCCCCTCCTTCTTACACAATCTGTTTCGCCCATTACAGATTCTAAAACTTCTCCGAAAAGGGTGTACGTTGAATTAAATTATCCTTTTTTCATTGTATAGTTTCTTTTCTTGCAGAAATAAGCAAACAAATGAACACAAAGATTGGAAAAAAAAAGAAAAAATAATGAGAAATTTATGAGACTGTATTGAATAACAACGTTTTGAAAAATTAAGCTCGAAAAATGATGAATGTGGTCTAAAATCTGGAGATGAGTTCAAGTTCCTTCCATATACAGTTCTTATGTAAGTATACGAAACAAATAATACCCTTTCAACAATCTCCACTCTAGTAAACAGCAACAAATGCATTGTGGGTGGTTTTTTTGCTCTACAGCTACCTTAAAGACTAATTAAATAGTTAACAAGTTGAAAACTTCAACTGAATATACGTAAGAGAAAGACTGTACAGTTTTTTGGCTTTCAACACAGAATTGGCAAAAATGCTAACTATTATCCCTCTTAACTCTGTCATTTCTAGTTTATATTCTGATAATAATGTCTTAGCTTACTGGATCACTCATTTCGATTCAAACACTTCTCGATTATAGCAGATTTGATTTCTATTATTCTGATCAGAAGTCACTTCCAATTTTAATTTCATCCCAGTCAATAAAGTATAATTATTCACTCCAATTTACAAATATCTATCAGCTTGCCGTAATCATCTGTCTCACTTCTCTTTCATTTTATCTATCTTGCTTATATATTACTATCCCTGATTCACTTATTATACTTCTTAACTTCATAATAATTTACCTTACCACCTTCCATTTTGGTTGTTATTTATTACAATTCAAATTACCAAAAAGTCCTCGAGTTGAAGGTGAGTTGAAGAGAAAATCGTGGATTGCCGAACATCTCACGTTACACTATATTCGTCTCCACGACGAGCCCTAAAAATATTAATTTAAATAAAGCACTAATTTCAACGAATATTAATTAATATTATCAGTAAATATTGAATAAATATCAATACAAATTATTGATTTTTTTAAGCATTATGTGAATTCTAAGTAGCAAAAATATTTTTTATAATGCTCAATCTGATAATAATAGTGATTGATAACGCAAAGTTTATCGTTATCAATCACTATGAATCCTATGAAAACCATTTAGATAACAAGATAAGAAAAGTATGAGAAAGTCTTAGGAATCCCCACATATAAAAGGTATATTACACAAAATATACCTTTTACGTAGAATTACAGAACTTTTGAATCACTTTTCAGGCATGATGTAATTTTTTTATAATTAGCCTTGAAAAATAAAATTGTTATGAAAAGATTAGTTATCCGGCTAAACTCATGATTTTTTTTTATGTTTTAAAAAGTGCTATGATATTTTTTAAAAGCAAATTACAAAATACCTCATACCTTCCCAATAGATGTGACAGTTTAGTTAGATTGATTGGAAGATTTGACTGCACCCTATAAATTAGAAGAAAATTAAAATAACTGAATTTTCAAAAATGAAAGAAATTACAGGATTTCAGTTCCAAAAGGTAATGCGTTACATTTAGAGGGGTAAGTTAGTTAGGAGAGCGATGTGTCAAATTAAATATTGTGTTCTCGTCACTTCATAACGTTTTGGTTGGCCGCTGCAGCCTAGTGGTCAGGGTTGCGGACTCTCGGTCGTTGAGTTTTCATCGAGTCATCGTTTCAGGCCCTGATACCAATTTCAATCCGCAGTGTAGCTGGACTGATACACGTTGGATCTAGTCGAGATCTCAAGTCATTCCGTTGGCGTGGTGTGGAAATTTGGAGAGATGGGTGCCCGGGATTTTTCCATCATTTTAATCAATTATTAAATAGCCTCTAATTAAAACAAAGAATGAACTTAAATTTAGATTATTTGGTTCTTAGAATAATAACCATACCAAATGCTGATTATTGGGTCTGTGTATTATATCCCTGTTCACATACAAAACTAAAGACTAAATATTGGTAATTTCAATTGCATAATAAAGTTTACTTAGTTGTCACTGACTAATCGGGTGACATTCACTACTACAGCATTTATGTGGGATTCGGTACACTTCCCGTTTATGCGCGATCCTCAATTCTGTCTAATCCTATCTAATCAGTGTATGTCCACGTCTATAACTTCAGCGTTGTAATATTCCGATCGATTTATCTCTACCACCAAACTTCATATTAAATTCTTCGCTCCATATAAATGCTATCACATCAATCTTATTCACATCTCTTCAATAATTCTGTTACTATCTACACAAATCACTGATAAATCATTGAGGGAAATTATCAATTCAAATAATATTATTTAAGTCTCCGAGAGTTAGTTGAGGGTAAATACGCCAGTTAACCCTTCATAACTTAACCTTGGCTCAAAGTTACGAGGTCAGTCGTCAGTAGCCCTCGTGTTGCTCCGAAGTGCATTGCCAATAAAAATTGCTTACCTACAACTGCTTTAATTTTTTTCATCAAGCTTTGATTTTTTTATGAAGATAACTTTGTATTTGAAATTAATTCAATGCACAAAATGTTTCATACGTGTTTCCAATATTTAATTAGGAAAATATGAAATCGAAAATTTTGATATTTAAATCAATAAGCGAAGCTTGATCGAAAAGTATGTCTCCATGACCATAGCTTTTTAATTTATAATTGAACCTTACAGTAATTGTTTTACCTGGAATTTACGTCTATTCTCCTGTTATCACTTTTTGACATTGTCTCCAACCTATTCCAAACACTTACTCCTTTTTTGAGCAGTCGGGCAAACCTGTAGAAGAAAAATCCCGGTAGTTTTTACTGAGGGTTTAATGCAAGTTTCACTTCGATGCTGAAGGAAAGTGAAATCCCTCAAAGCTCTTTTTCATCTTAAGGAAGAAGTGAAAAGAGAAATGTCGGGTGCAAAAACGCCTCTGGGCTGCATCCTCGTCTCCATGTGGGTTTCAATTTCCTTCAGATCTCGGCATATCAGCCACACCTGTGAACAAAGAAAATAAATTTATTAATATAGCAATATTCGTATATTTTTCAGGTGCAACAAGAAATTTGAAAGTTGGGTTAAAAACAAAAAGTTTATAATCGTGGAGGAATTACTTTTCAATCCAGACTTTTATTCTTCAAATTATATTCCCTAACAATCAATAATTCAAAAAAGGGAGCATGTCGTTTCGTCTATCTCAAAAATGGAGGAAACTAGTAATATTAAATAACAAAATAAAGCGACATTCGGTAGTATTTTCTTTATTTCTTTTGGCGGAGCGACATTCAAAGTATCCATCCAGAAAGTAGTTCAACTCTTCCACTTCAAATATCTTAACTAGTGATATAACTTGAAATATCTTAACGAGTAGTAGCCTAGTGGTCATGGTTCTCGCAGTCGCGGCTGGCGTTTTAATTATTCAGCAAGTCTGTGGTTCGAGCCACAATGCTATTAAAATACCGCCGATTTGAGGCCGTTAAATAGGTTGATGTCCTCATCAAGTCATACCGTAGATGTGTGGAAGTTGGGAGAGAAAGGTTCCAGCTCAGATGTCGTTCTCGTTTCTTGAACGTGGCTCAAAAGTACGAGGCCCGTCGCCAATAGCCCTTTTGTTGCTTCTCAATGCGACGTTTGTAAACAATCTCAGTCTTGATTTCGTCGAAATATCATGAAATAAAAAATAAATCATGAAATAAAATTATTAAATATAATTTGAAATACCAAGCAGTTAGAAAAAAAAAACCAGTTGAAGAATAAATATTGTATATATTTCTCTCTTACAGATACAACAAGCAAAACATAAAATAAACTTAAATCTCGTAATTTTTTTATGATAAAACTACGATTATGGTTAATACAGGTACCTGTTTATGACGACAGATAGCAGTGATAAGGCATACTGCTGTTATCATTGGACACTGACTCGCGTATTAGTTTTGTCAAAACAATATTTGATTGCTGCCGTGTCGCGTCATTGTCATTTTGCGACGAGTTGTCGCCGGCAATGAGACCTGGTATCATCATCAACTATCAAGTAATACACGAAACAATGAGTTGCTTCCCATGAATATTCTCCAGGTAAGGCTAAGACATGGCGATGATTTTTTGGGATTTGGGTACTTATGGTCTTTTTATTAGAAGACAAGGCTGCATTGAGTTATCCAATTCCAATTTCCGTTCCTAATACGGGTAGTTTCTGGACTAACTTCGTATTCTTCATTTTAGAATAGGAACTCCGTTATTTAAGCACACCTTCTCTAGTGAGTAGTAGTCATTCAACATTTATGCTATAAATGTTCTTAATGCAAATTATTGATTTCAATTGATAAAAAAGTGTATTAATTTTCTTCCGAAACAATACTCTACATCTCTGTAAATTTTATTCCTATTTTATAATGTGTAATATTTATATTATTTTATTTTATCGTTCATTAAGCAGAAATACTTCCTCTAAAATTCAGAATGAGGAAGAGAATCTGACTTTTCATGAAATGTAGAATACCTGAGAAAGCTATCGAAGACGTTACAATACCGATAGTTTTCCATCTGGATGGGAGAATTGATTTTGTCTGATTAAAACTTTTCAAATATGATTTCTTCCAGAGGAATATTATATTTACACCTCAAAAAGGGAGATACTAAAAACTGAGTTACTTCGATATTCGAAATAACTGATGGATGCGACCTCGTACTCATGAATTTCTTAGAAAATGGGGGAAAAAAATAATAACGATCTATGAAATAATTCGAGATAAAAACCAACGTTTTTATGTGGTGGCAAAGTTTATTAAAAAAATTATTGAAATATTAATTAAAACTGGTCGCAAATGACGAAATATTGCATTGGCAAATGTCTAAATATTGTTCAGCTAAAAAAAATCGCCAAGTTTGGTAATTTTTGAAATCGCGCCAAGTGGTTGGGCTAAACTGCATTATGAAAAAAATGTTAGTTAAAACTTGTCGTAAATGTCTAAATAATGTATTGTTAGGCGAGTAAGACCGATTCCCAAGGTTTCAGAACTCTAGCTTGATGGGAAGTTGGTTAAATTAGCGATCAAACATTTGATGACACACTGATACACACACACACACCAAGTGAAATACATAAAAACGTTTTAAAAATAATATCAGGAGCTTTCCCATTTTCATTTTTCATTCCTAACATGGGGACGTTTTGAACCAACCTCGTGTATGTCACCGAAAATAAGTTCTGAAGGTGACATTTATGGAAAGCCATTACTCCGACAGATCAGTTTCTAATAAAACACTCTTCAGTCAACTTCTTTTTTTTGGCTAATTAGGACGTTCTGTAATCCGGTTTTCTGTGATGTGCGACAGAACTGTGTCACTGATATCTGATAATAGACACCCGATATACCTGTTATAGCTGCGCGAATTCATCATTGTCAGTCGCCAAAAGATTTCACAATTGTAAGAAGAAAGTAAGTCTTTTTTATTATTTTTTATTTTTATTTTGTGATATTGATTAGTTTTCGAACACCTCCACGGATTTTTTTTTGTCCTATTGATTTCTGAGATAAGTGTTTCTTTTTTCTTTCTTTCATCAAAATCATTTCCTTGAAATATATATATATATATATATATTTGCCATTTTTTGAAAAAAGGCAAAATCTTTGTAAGAGTAGGAGTTACAGATGATATCTGGACTTCACAAATTAATAAAGAGCTGTTAGTATATTATTTCTGCATGGCATCTGCTAATGATCGTATATATTTAGAGACCCATTTGTCTAAATTATCTTTAATAAACAAACGTTATTTTAATCATACTGCTTATTTGTTTTTGCGGTTCAACTAAATAAATATAGTTTAGTCGAGCTTTTATTTAAAGATGGATTATGAAGTTTAAAAACAAATTTTTTAAACTGAAAAATAATATTTAATTTTATAAGGTCTGAGGGGGGCCCTTATCTAGTAGAAATCTAGTACTGTGACTTCTTACATATATATGAGATCAAAAGAAGTATTAACATCTTATTATTTTCAAACTTTTTCGTTCATCTTTAAATAAAACCGTGTTTAAATTTTTTAATCACTTATACTTAATTCTTTTTAAACTGGAATTTTAAGACTAATAACACCGGAAAAAAAGAAATTTTTTGAACATGTAGGTTTCTTTCAAACTTCACACTTTGCGTAGCATAATTTTTTTATACCTTAAATTTTAAGAGCAAAACGATACGTTGAGTCAAATTGAATTTATTCAATAATTAGTTTTAATAATTTATTTTATTATTTGAAGTTTATTAAATTTATCATCTAAAATAAATACGTGTAAGCATTTTTAGTTCAATTAAACATTATGTTAATCAATTAAGTTACATGTAATTCAAGTTCAAGCAAACGATAAATTATGTTATTACATTGAATATATTTAAGCTAAATGTAAATTAAATTAAAGCAAACGATAAATATTATTATAATGGATGAATTTGGCGACCATTTGGCGACTTGGTGAGAAACTCGGCGTATTTAATTCTTTAAATAATTAGTTTTAATCAATTTATTTTTGTTAATTATAATTAAAATTATCGTATTCTCATCCGAAACAATCGTGTATAGAAAATTTCAACTGAATTGAGTGCTTTAAAATGTGAGAAGAAAGTTTTTAAAATTTTGAACCAGACGAAGTTAAAATGTGAATTAAAGAAAATCTATAAAAAGGCGATTCCATGACCTATACGTGTGTGCAAAATTTCAACTCAATTAGACGTTGATAAGTGCACGGCATGGTACTCCAAACCACCTTTAAGTCCATCTCTTCTTGAGTATACCATATTTATTGTATATTGTCATCGGAGTTATACGTGTATGATTGATACGTGGTTTCAGCTCGATCGGATGATAGGAAGTGGGTTTAAATTCGAAAACAAATTTTTGAACCGGAAAGACATATTTCTTATACATCAACATTGCTCTTTAAGAGAACACCATATCCGGTGAGCGTTTTTTTTTTTTAACAATTAGATGTGAATATAAGAAAATGATTATATTCTCTACATTTGAACATATGTAAAATTTGTATTTCAAAAATAAAAACTTGATTTTTAAGCCAACAGTTATTTAAAATGTTAACTTTTTCAAATTGTTTCAATGTTTTGAAATCCCTAATACTTCTACGAATTCCCAATTCTATTGCATTCTCAAAAGGAATGGCCACCTATTAAAGGACATCACTAACATACCTTTAAATCGTCGAATGGACTTTGATGAAGATCAATGGTGATCGGGCATCTCTAGATATTGAACTCCGTTCCATTACGGTCAGTTGCCTAGATGTGTTCACCGTGCTGCTGACAGCATTGCCCCCAAACACTAGTGCGTCTATCATTTTCACCAAGACAAGAGCGAGATTCATCATTAAAAATGACTCGCTGCCAGTCTGCATGGTTTCATGCTGCTGTTTCGTGGTACCATTTCGTGGTCTCTGGTATCGTTGTTATGGTGTCAGGGACAATATTCTTAACCCGTTCGCTCCCAGCGTATCAATAGAGATACGCTCGATGAGAACGTTTTATTTGATTTTTTTAATGTTACTATATGGCATTACAATACCGCGAAATCTATATAAATAGGTTATTTGGAGTGTTGACCTTGGTGATATGGACTTGGATTTCACTTCTGGCTACCAGGAGGAGGGGAGTAATTGTTAAAAGCACGTGCTGCGGCGCGGCTCTTTAAATGTAATGACATGATTTAAAGGGTGTACTTTATTCGGTCTGCATTTTTCTTCCTTGCTTGCTTCTTAGAAGTTCGAAGGATAATTTATGGCCCTTTATGGGGGTTAGAGGTTTTGTAGCAGATGCTCTCAGCTGTTCGTTTCATTCGGTCGGTTTTTATTCGTAGCGATAGTCATGACGAAAAGAAAGTATTTATCTGATACTGAGATTTGCGAAGAAATGAATGAATCTGACAGTAATGTTAGCGAAAATAATCCAAATCTGTACATAGACATTAAAGTAAAAAAAAGAACTAAGATGTACCCTTTGCTCAAAATCTTGCATGAAGCGTCAAAATATGTGCGTAAGACATGTGACGTTGTACTATGCATTGTTTTTTTTATAAATATACCATGCAGCAAAATAAGATTTATCATTTATATCTATATATTCCATATAATGGTACACCATTACACCATGAAATTTATGTGTAACATATGTAAATATATTTTGTATTTTCTTAAAAGTATGATTTTTTATGTAATTTTATGTATAAAACATTCAATTTTCGATTAAATCCTTTTTTTTCTCTTGTATATATTAAGTTTTATGTATTTTAAATAATATATGCAAATACCAAAATATTTTAATAAACAGCCAATTTTAGAGGAATTTTTTTTTTCACGAACTAGGCTTGATATCTAAAATCGTCTGGGCACAGCGTGAAACTCCGCGGTAAGAAGCCGCGGGCCCAGAGAAGCACTTCTTTTTTCTCCCTCCAGTAACGAAAGGGTTAATGGTCTTAGAGCATGTAATCCAGAACCTGTCTTTTAATTACCATTATCATTTACAGGATGATGCAGGTATGAGATAATTGTTCGCTTCAATATCCGGAATTGGGGCAGTTGATGTGCTTTACACCTGCCGTATGATTATTTGATCTTCTTTCGTGTAGTCCTTGTAGCTATCCCCCTGAGCTTTACTTGTCATGAGCAATAATTTTCTTGTATCCTATCTCAACAATAGCGTGAAACTATGACATCTACGTACACCTATATGACTCGCAATCCAACGAAATGAGCCTATGCCGTCATGCAGTCCTACTATGTGACCCTTCTCAGAAAGGGCCAACTGTTCAAATGTTTGTCGTTTTCTTCTCAAAGGTATTTTAAACTCCAAATCGAAAAATGAAACCCAAATACTTTAATTAGAATTAAAATTACGCTTTTTGGTGGAACATTTCGAAGAATTTGTAATTGGCGCGACAAGTCACGTGTTTCAGAACAACATTGGCGCCTTCTCGACGGACGCTTTAATCACTGCATATCTAACAGAGAAGAAACAATTTACGTTAACATACTTTGCATTCTTCTGAGAGGAACTTTTTTTTTTGTCGGTGATTGTTTACCAGACGAAATAAAAGACATTGTTAAGATAGCTGAGATGCTAAAATGCCAGAAAATAAACATTTTAAAAATTTTGCTTTTATGAAATAGAGGGTTCTTCGCCGCATTCGTAAATGTATTACTTATGGGAATTAGAAAACTGGAACGTACTAAAGTTTAATTTAAAACTATAAACAAAGGCGTTGCTCTATAGAAAAATATAATATTTGCATTCCCCCCAAAATTATTTATTCCTTCGAAACTCAGTTTCATCTGTAATACTGATATTTTCCGCATTATAAAATCAGGTTCTTTCTTATATAATGAATGTAATATCTTTTTTAATAAATACTCATAAATTTTAGATATAACACACTATTTATTTAAAAAAAAATAAGAGAAATTTGATTCATAAAACTTAAATTTTCTTAAAATTATATTAAATTAAAATTTTAAAGTTATGGTTATATTCTGTAATTACCATGTTCGATATATAAGAACCCAGGAAGTGTTCAAAGTTGTAGATGCAATAGAATTTATGCATTATGTACCTAAATGTAAGCAAGCGTTATAAATATAAATTCAGGTATTGATTATTAAGTATTCAGTCATAATTATTTATATGTATACTGCTGTTTGTAGAAAATGCAACACCATGAAAGAATCATCAGAATCAAATGAAATTTAATGCAGAAACGACTTGTACTGATACAAATAAATGATGAAATTTTCAAAACAAAAGAAACAAATTAAGCGTCCGAAATCAGTATTTGGTGCAGCCACCATGCGCTGCAATAAGTGCTGCTATACGACGTGGCATGGAGTCAAACAGATGTTGAATATCTGCTTGAGGAAGAGAATTCCATATCGCTTGTATGCGCAACCAAAGTTCGTCTTTGGAAACTGCAGGACGCGGATCACGAGCGAGACGCCGACCAACCATATCCCACACGTGCTCAATAGGCGACATATCCGGTGAATAAGCAGGCCAAGGAAGAAGTTGCATGCGTTGTGCTGAACAGAAGTCTCGAACAGTCCACGCAACATGTGGGCGTGCATTATCCTGCTGAAAGATAGCTCCAGGGATGCCTTGAAGGAAAGGAACGACTTCGGGCTGTAGCACTTCACGGACGTACCTGTTGCTATTGAGATTACCCTCAATTCGTATCAAATTGGATCGTCCATGATACGAAATCGCACCCCAGACCATAACTCCGGGTGTTCGACCACTATGTCGTTCAATAATACACTCAGGAAGGCAGCGTTGACCGGCATAACGTCTAACACGAACACGGCCATCATGGGTCCACAAATTGAAGCGTGATTCATCTGAAAAGACAACTTGGTGCCAATCAGCTCGCCTGTCTCTGTGCTCAAGAGCCCACTGCCGACGCAGCCGTCGATGATTCGCCGTGAGGGGAATCCTGTATAAAGGCATCCTTGCACGCAATCCACGGCGCAGCAGACGACGACGAATTGACGAAGCCGACAATTGTACACCTGTAGCAGTAGACCAACGTGCTGCCAGCTGCCTGGAGGAAGCTGTGCGATCATTCACCGCCATGCGGAGCAGGTGTCGATCATCGCGCTCTGACGTCACCTTCTGTCGTCCAGTGCCTGTTTTTCGAGTTGTTCGGTGCTCGTCGGTCCACTGCTTCCAAACTCGCATCACTGTGGAACTGTTCCGCTGCATACGAGCTGCTATTGCGCGATAGGAAAATCCTCCTTCTCGAAGGCCGATTATCCTCCCTCGTTCAAACTCCGTAAATTGCTTGAATTTCTTATTCTTCCGTCGTGGAGGCATACTCAGGTCTCACTAAACGTTTGCCACTAACAAATAATCATAGACTTTTTTCAACGTCCCGCTACAGCACTTTATTTATACGCTTTCAGCATCAATTCAGAGGGCGCTGCGCGCGCCGCGCACGCGCGATGGCTCTGAAACTTTATTAATTTGCATAATATCCTATAATTGACATTTGCTGCGAATTTCATTTGATTCTGATGATTCCTTCATGGTGTTGCATTTTCTACAAACAGCAGTTTATATAATTATTTTGAAATTCTTCATATAAATGTACATATATTTCAATGTTAAAGCATGACTCTTATTGCTGCGAAGTAGAAAAATTGATGATTATATAAACATAGCTTAAAATGAGTTCAATTTTCCTTGTTGAAGATATCTCAGTTACTTCTCTGCCGCCTTTGACTTCTGTCTACACCCATTATAACGGCTGGTTTTCATTACTTTATTATTTAATTCTACTACCATTGTTCCTTTTAATTAAACAGTTTTTAAATATGAGACTCCAACTGAAGATACGCTAGAACCAGATAAACTACTTTATTTATCAATGAAGGATAGATAAGGTCACGTCACTCTCTCTTTAATCCCACTTAATGCGTCAATTCTGAATTAAGATCAACTAATAAATTCATAATTTACCGATTCACTCGTTCTGATTCAATCACTTGATACAAACATCCAATTCTTGTTTTAATACTTAAAAAAAAATTCGCTTCAATCCATAATAATAATTAAAATGCTCCAATCCAAATTATAAATATCTTTCAGCAAATCGTTATGCCCTATCTCTCTTTATTTCATTTAATTATATTTCATTTATATACCATTATTTCTAATTAAATTCATTTCACTTCTTATATTCACCTAATCACGTTTCATTTTCGTTGGGATGAAATTGTTATTTTATGCTAATTACTAAAAAGCCCTGAGGTTATTGAAGACAAAATCCCGAATAGTCCAACGTTACACCATAACCTACCGAGCATAAACAGATAATGTAAATAAAGATATCAAGAAAAGAAGATGAAATGGATCTGTTTCGGTGTTGAAGTCAGTACACGAAAAAGGTGCTTATATTACAGATTCGCTTTCGAAAGGAGTCTGGAAATAGTTTATGGAACAACTTTCAGCCCTACATTTGATTGTATTGTGGATCCACAAGCGCTTTCCGCACAATCATTCTATCCCCTCGCCTCGTCGTCTTCAATGTTGTTCCAGACCAGTTATCCGCATGTGGGTATCATCTTGTGTCCACTGCTCCCAACATGTTCTAACAGCATTCTTTTAACGATCGACCTGGCGAGCAGCATGGCGTGTCGACCACCCTTCTGGTCTCATGCCTATGATCCGGCCCCTCTCAAACTTGCTCAATTGGGCGAAATTTATTCCAACTCTCTTCTTGTCAGTCTTCGCTTACTAAAATTCTAGAGTCGAAATGTGATAGTTACGTTTTGTATCTTCCACTTTGCGCCGATTTATTTGACCCGCTTTTTGATAGCAGCGCCACCTCAGGCTGTGTGCTCATGCGCATAGGCATCAAACTTTGAGAGTTTTCATATCGAACGTCCTTCAGCTACTTTGCAAAATATTGCGATTGTAGCTAGCTTCCTTCTTGGTGTGCTATTTTCAATGCATCTGAGTGTGTGTCTATTCATTTTTTTCTTTGAACTTAAACTTGTCATAAAAGAAATGAAAATGTTTTGTTATTTGTGTCGTTACATTTTCCTTAGATTTCAAACATTTTCAGAAAATTAATATAAAAAGAAAACCAAATTTTTTTGTAAATAAATGATATTTTTATTAAAGGTTTAAGTACCTTGTGTCGTATCTCTATTACTCGACTTCTTTGTCATCGTAAATGTTAGTCTAATTTCAATCTAAAGTTTTCAACTGAATTCCAAGCACAATTAAAGTAACTAAAATAGTCACACAAAAGTGTTCAAGAATATAATTACTTTTAAAAACCTTGTTTATTTTTCTCTTAATGACGGAATGTTCTATACTAGTTCACTGTTCCACCGCGGGGTTAATAACAATTTTTTATATAAAATATCAAAAATTGCTCTTACTGGGACACGATGTGAGTTAATCCACAATAATGAAAGCTCGATCAGAAACCGTCGGGTCCTAGTCCTTATATGTCACACAGACATGCAAGCAACTCCTGCGCATTATTCAGAGCTTTCACACTTATGCTATCTTTCAGCTACTGCAATCTTTCTATTACCGTAACCTTTCTTGTATATCTGCAGCTTTTATCTGTCGTTCGGATACGACATGATTATATCTATTCAATACATTTCTAAAGTTAACCTAATTTGCGTAACTTCCGTTCATTCGGTTGGAAAGAAGCCGGAGAATTAAATATAAATTCAGAGTGAAACCTCAGATGTTAATTTTGAAGAAGTTTCGTGAATAGTCATGTTACAACGCTCAGTTATTTTTTTTATACGTATTACATGAAAATATCAAGACAAAATATCTTAAATCTTTTTTCCGATCATGTGGCATTGTCTGCGATTAGCAATTTTATCCTCGGTACACCATGTCTTTTTTAAGAAAGTCTCTGAAACGAGGAATTTGATCATATTTCTTCCCCTTAAAGTTGCCTTTCGATTCATAAACTCATTTACGTCATTGAAAGGTCATTAATACTCATGACTCACAGAAGTGTGTACATAATCATGTGTAAATGATTATCTACTAACTGATTTCTGAAATTTTATATCTATTATACAGTGGTATCTTGATAAGTGGGCCCCAACATACTGTGGTGTCCACAATTGTAAACACTTTTGAAATTTTTGATAATGTTTAATTTTTCATGCTTACAGAAAATGAATTTCGTGTAACCCGGAATTTATACAAAGAAACGAAATTAAAATATATTGAATATTTAAAAAGCTACAATAAATTTATCCTCTTAACGAAACTCAAAGTTTATTGAATTTATATAGTAATCGGAATACAAAACTTAAATAGCTAATCACAGTCATCGTTTTGGGAACAAAAGAATTCTGAGTTTTAATGTACATGTAGAAATTTGTTCTCTAAAATGCAATCTCATCAGTTTGTCCTACGAAGAAATGTAATTTCGTGTGCAATTCAATTTGAATTTATCTGTTTTGGCAATTATTTTGGAATGTTGTTCGTATTTAAATTACTATAATGAAAATGTTAATAGCATTTGTACAAAAAGTTATTACTGAACGATGGAAAGAAGCAAAAGGAAAGACTGGACATCTAAATAAGAACTAGGATTGCTGTATTTTATCAAATGGTGTTTCGGGATCTGAAATTGCATAGTAAATAGGGAAGCAAAGTGGAAGGCAATTTCTGTGTTTAAATTTTGTTTACTTTACAAGGAAATAAAACAAATAAAGGAAGGAAAATTTCTACTATAGCTTTTGAGGACAGAAGTTTTAAAATGATGTGATTTAAAGACATAAATTTGCCATTAAAGGTATTTGAAATAATTTAAATACTGTTGGTGTTCTAAGAACAATTTGAAAGCTATCAAATTTTTGGAGTTAGAAATCCGTAAAAAAGAGCCATTTTTAATCTACAATAACGTCAGAAAAGCATTCTGTCGGTGGAAAAACATATAGAATGGATAGATAGTGAATTGTTTGATAAATTATCCTGGTTTGAAAGTGATAGTGAAAAAACGTGCGACATAAATCAGATGAGGAATTACATCCAGATTGTATTGAATCAAGATTAGATCAGATGAAGAATTACATCCAGATATGTATTGAATCAAGATATTTAGAAATCTACTTATAGAATGATATAGACATGTATGTCGAAGATATTGTAGACCGGTTAAAAGTAACTAAAAGCATCCTGAATTCCACAGGAAGTATTTAGTTGCAATCTTGGAATCAAAATTGCTACTTTCAGTTAATGATGTAATTCCCAGTAATGTTTCTAAAGGAATCAACACCTTTCCATAAAGCAAAGATAAATTTATAAAAAAGGGTTCAATATTTCAATTGTTGGACTCTGAACTAAACCTCAAAAGAAATCTGTGGCATTATTTAAAGATCTTTTACAAATACCAATTCAATCTAATAAAAACAATTAATAGAGTGTATTACTGGTTGTTGTGACATGCAACACCAAAATAAAAGCTTCAAGTCATCTGAATATGAAGTCACTGTACTGCAATTACCGCAAAGAAAGGATACCAAACTGAATACTGAATGGAATACTCTGATGTCGTTCAAGATGCAACTTTTTAAAAAATAATTCCTTAAAAATAAGAAAGGTATCAGATTTCGTTTTATTTTATTTCATATCATCAATGAATTTAATTTTGAATGATACATATTTGCATTACGTGAAACTATTAATTTTTATGAGCGTGTAAGTGTGATTAAAAAAATTGCAAAATTGTCCGCAATTGTAGCCATTTTTGTACAAGTTGTTTGACATACCAGCGCCGCCATTACAATTGTTGTTTCTGAGTTTCGCGCCAGAATTTGCGATGTGAATCTGCTTCGGTGACGTCACACCCAACTCTCCGCTCTTATTCTCAAATCTTGGTCTCATTCATGCATGACATTCTGTTCATATGTTTACCTCACCATAGAAGTAGTTCTGCCGTGTCGAAATTTAATTTTGATTTTTTTTTCGGTATGTTCAGTTATTTTTAGCTCATTTTTTTTCGTATAACAATAAGTTCAAAGAAAGCGAGTGTAAAGAACACTATGAAAAAAAGGAAAAGAAAAAAAAAAGGATGATATCCATGAAATCGAAACGTGATGTAATGAAGAAACCTGAGAAAGGCGTAATAGTTATAAACTTGTCAACGCCCCCTACGATCTAAAGACTTCAAAGATATTCACCATTTGGAAATGGATCTTATACATCAGTGAAGAAACTGGAAAAAATTATTGATAAAAAAAGCAAATTGAACTGAAAGAAAAAAAAAAGTAATATCTTACCGATTCCCCCAACATTTGATTATTTCTTTATGTTATCTCTCACATGTACGTATGTATTAGATTATAATTTTTTTTGTATATCATATACATTACTATGAAAAAAGGTATGGATTTTGACCGAGGGCTAGTACGAATTAATCCCATTTTAATTGATTTCCAATGAGAAAATTGATTTGAGATGAATGCATTTTCACTGAAGAACTCTTGGTCTTGGAACAAATTAAATCCGTATATCAAATTACTGTTGTGCATAGATTAAGTGCATTACTAAAAATGTATTGAATATTTGAATATTTTCTGTTTATCCGAATATGTACAGAAATACTGCGTTTTGCTACATTCTGAAAATTTTAATTTTAGAGAAATTTCGTGTCATAGATTACACACACGTACACTACGCGACACTGAAAATGTTGTAAGAAGTGTATAATAAACCTAGAAGCCGATTTATTGGATAATCAGCAATATAACAGAATGAACAGAATAGTACGATGAAAAAAATATCTCTAACTTTCTTATTTATGTATATACTTTTTAATATATATGTAGCAAAATGTTTTTTGAATGTTGTTTTTTTATTTAGAATATGGTTTTCTTAAAACTTTATAAGCTTTTTAATACTTATTATCATAGGACTTTTTGAAGGAGTTGACATTAAAATAATTTGAATTATATTTCAAGAAATAAATCTGTTATAAATATTTGGTAGAAGTTTAACGAAACGTTAGTTCGAATGTAGATTCGAACTGAGAGTGACGTATAGAGAAACGAAGCACAGCTCTGGTAATAAAGTCCTTAATTTGTAAGAAATATTCAGCTATAAGAGCCTGTATTTTAGTGTATTTCTAGATAATGAATGTTTTCATGAATAATGGTATTATTCACGCTAGTCCTCTTGTGGGCTTCTCTTTTGTCGCCATTGAGCATCTATGTTTCTAATCCATTAAAGATACTTCTGAAAGGAAATGTTTCTCCTGAAGACAGATTTCCTGTCATTCATAACGACAAAACATTCTTAAATAATGATGTTATCACGTGTAACGTGTTGGAACCATACATAGCAGCAATGTATTGAAATATTAGGTAGTAACAAAATATATTAGGTAAGAATATGTTTTTACCCCTTTGATTGTTCATTTTCAACCCTTATTTTAATAGTAATTTCCACACTTTGTGTAGGAATTAATTAAATATTCATATGAGTAAATAAAAATTTTATAGAATTGAAAAAAAAAAAGCTCAATAATATTCTTAATGTCACATTTAAAGGTGTTTAACTTCTGTAACACGAAAATAGTCTTTAACTCTCAATTAAATGTTCTTAACTTTTGTGATACCATGTCTCGTTTGTCATCTTTAAATGTGATTTTAATTATAAGATCTAAATTTCAGCTTTAGTTCAGGCTCAGACCATGTAATTAGAATAGCCAATGTTATACGTTTATTTAATCTTCCAATAAGTGGGATGGGGACTTTCAAAAAGTTTACTTTCCTTCTCTCGAATACTAAAAAGTTCTGTAATCTAACAAAAAATGCTCTTGTTGGAGTAAGATGCGCGAGTACCACTTGCAATTTCCCCAACAGTGTCGAGTCCTAATCTCACGAGATGCGTTATAAACGCTAGAATACTTCCACGCACATCATACAAACAATCTTTTTATTATTCTAACTTTAAATAGTTTCAATTCAATTCTCTGCCGCTTTTATATGACCGTATAATACCTATTCATTCCAGTTTTGGAGTTTATCTAATTTACATTACGTTCCATTTAGTCAGCAAGAATCTGAGTAATACTCGAATAAACAATCCGATTTAAACCTCAAGCGTAAGTTGAAGAGAAAAATTCTCGCATAGCCCATGTTACAACTTATGTGACAGGATGTATTCTAACTTCTTTTAAGCATTTTATTCTAGTATCACCACTTGGTATCATTATTTATATCTTGCTAATTCTATCCCGTATAAAGGTAATAAAGACTATGATTGAGAAATATTATTACTAAACATGGGGAACTGATGTCTATACGAGTTTTTACAGAGTTTGTAAAATTTACTGAATTCCTTAAGTAAGTTCGAAAGAATAAATGTAATCAAAACCATCAAATAAAAGTAATGTAAAAAAAATTGCTTTATACGAGATTAATATAAAAAATTAACTTCGAAGAAATTCAAAAAAAGGAAGTGCCATTACAGTGATGTGTGGATAGTATGTAATGATATAGTATTTAAAGAATTGAATAGATCATTATATTTTTAATTCCATAATCTGGATGAACAGGCTATTGCATATTTTCTCTTATTGTTTTTATGATTAATGACGTATCTCTCTCTCTCTCTCTATATATATATATATATATATATATATATATATATATTATTTTTCCTGTAATTTAAACATTTTCATTATACAGCCATACATTTACAAATTATGAGTATTTTCTGACAATCTTGGGTTCAATATTAAATTTCTAAACCTGAAATTTATTTTTATTCGTAAACTATCAGACAGGCTCTTGATTTACACTAGTGCATTCTCCCTTTCGTTATGGAGGAAGGAAAATTTGTTCCTTTCGGGAACCAATAGGAAGTCAGTGTGAGCTCATTTTTTTTCTCGTCTACTTATTGGGAGAAAATCGAACGAGAGTGAGAAAATTTATGTGACGCTTAACTCCGTTGAAGTTGATCTCATTTTCTTTCAAAGTAGAGACTTACCAACGGCTGACAGAGTTAATATGATGTGGCTGTTTATTAACCTCACACGGTGAAGCAACACAAGGGTTATTGGCGATGGACCTCGAAATTCTGAACCTAGGTCGAGTGATGAGTATGACACTTAAGCTGTCATATTCCTCTTTAAACTTCGACACCTCACCAAAGGGGAGAACTTGGAACCTCGATCAGATTTAACATGCACCAGCTCCATTATCCGACGAGTATTTCGTGTCATCAGGGCTTGAACTCACGAATTATGAAAACAATGCCGGGCTGATAGAGTTAAGATTACGGTCGTTAAAAAAGGGGCACCTTAATTTTCACTATTTTCGCTGCATTTGGAAGTAATTGGTATCAATGTTATTATTTAAAAGGGAACTAAATTACAATATATTAGTTATATCTAATTAACACAGCTAATTGATTTTTAAAACAAACTTTTCCTATTATGGAATTTATTATGTTTGCAGAATTACGTATTGAATTGGTCTCAGTAGTGTATGCTCTAAGTTTCATTTGAATCCGATTATTAGTTCCGTATGTGTTCGGAATAAAACTGATTATTACTTGGTATATGGTTCCTTAAGACTTACCGATTAATGGTAATTTTAAATTTATTGTTTTCCGTACTATAGTGGAGTATTCATGAGATTTTGAAAATTTAGTGGTTTTATAACTCGATAAATTCAAATAGATAAAATATTACTGTGATGCGTTTCAATGTGATGCGTTTTTGTAACTGTATTTACAAATTCATATTTTTTTTAGATTAATATTACTTTTTCGAATTTTTTTTACGATTTTAGAATTGAAAAAAACTTATCATTTGGGTAAAAAAAATCTTTTATCGTCAAAGGTTTGAAAGTTTCCTTTAACTTTAGGGGACCCATTTGTTTAAGTCGCCGTTACTCAGAAACTATCAAGGACATTTTTACGAAATTTGATATTTAGGCTGATTTTAAGATGAGAAACCAACTGCACGAAATGAAACGGATCCCATAAAAAAATCGGATTCCTTGAAAACATTCTGTTTCTAAAGTCAATTGTTTTCATTCATTTATTAGCACCATAATTTAGATCCCTTTGATCCATTAACATTGTTACCGATTTTGTTCAGGTTTTAATGTTAAGAAGTGGTCTTATGATTTTTATGATAAATAATTTTGAATATTATTGTGTTTTGCATACTATTGAGATATTATTTTTATATTTATATATTATTGATTATTATGACAAGTATTTATGACAATATTGCATGTTGATTGCTTAGATGATTTACTTAGATTACTGAATACTTTAACGAATAATGAAACAAGTTCTTGAACCAAGTGAGGCCTTAAAATTGGAAAATCATACGTTTGGAAATTTTTGAATATGTCGTCTTACAACTGTAGACCATCTTTTATAAATTTTATGCTAGCTAGCTTGATTGTTATTTTTAAAATTTACCCTTGCTGAGAATGGTATTTTAGCTAGTTTCTACAACAACTGAAATTACTATTTTTAACTTCTAAGTAGATTATCAACTTCTTGTAAGATGTTTCGTAATTCTCATGTTTTTCTGTAAATTATTCCGGTGAAAATACTTAAGGCTGGCACACATTTCAGTTTTTATTAAATTAAATATAAACTGCGACACGCACACACATATCGGTTCAACCACTTTTTAATGATATGCGAAAGTATTATATGGTAGAAGTGACATCAGAGACAGAAAGAGATTTGCTTTCAAAGTTAAAACGTTAAGAACAATATTTTTACTTTTGAAGTGAATCTTCAGCACATAACAGAAACTGACTATTAAGATTCTTCTTCATATGACATCTACTCCTCAATTTAAGACCTCCATGACTTACAAGCATTGGTACTTATGACCACAAAACTGGATCAGGTGGTCTAGTAAGTAATGAAGAGGGTTACGCATTCAAAGATTTACTTTGTTTGATACACGTATCACATGACAAGCAGGAAAGTTCTTTTTTTCACAAAAGCAATTTTTGCATATGAATGTGTGTATATAGGTATAATATGTATGTACGAATGGAAGAGTGCATGGTGGAGGGATGGGGTGGATGCATGCATATATATAGAATCAATTTTTATTTTATTTATTTTTACGTTACTGTGTACTTTCTTTGTTTATTACATTTTTATTTACAGTAAGTGCTACCGCGGTAGCCGAATGATTATGGTTTCGAGCTCATGGCTGGCGTTGTTTTGGTCGACTCGTGGGTTCGAGGCTTGATACCTCTAAAAACCCGTTATGTAGACATGCCCGTGGAAGTTCCAATTCCTCATTTTGGAATAGTTTGATGGTTTGGGTTGTGGGGTGCCGGATCAGAAACGTCCTCGACACTTGACAAAGGTTCAAAATTACGAGATCTGTCACCAAAAGCCCTCGTGGTGCTTCTAATCATTACTTCATTCAAATAGTCAATCAATCAAGTTTGCAATATGTGTAAAAAATTACTAGGGGGTATCGTAAAGCTTTAATTATTACTAAAGAATAACCGAGATTTCTGGGTATAATTAATTCAACGTATTTATCGATCCTTATTATAATCCTTATTGTTGTAATCTACAGCTATTGGTGCTGTTTTATTTGATTTCAGGATGGCGTAGATTGAAGTAACCAACCGGATGCAGAAGATAGAGTTTAAAATCTGTTGAGTGTTAATAATGACGGCCATCAGAAGGTCAAGAAACGCTAGGAAAAATGCATATCTCTGGAAGGTGTTTATATAGAGAAGTCTTAAAAATAAAAAGTAAAAGAAATAAATTTATATTTCGCTTATTTTTAGCTATTTCAATCTATTGTTTCCTGCAGTCAAGCATATCAACTTTAATAGTTATCGCTACAATATCGATATCTACTACAATATCACTACAATGCACCTCCAACTACATCATCACTTGTCAAACATTCCTTATTTTCTGAAAGCTCGTGTATTTATTCGATATCTTATGAATTAGATAAACTATTGAATTGTGAGTCTCTCTTCTGTCTGTCTGTCATGTTGCAAAAATGTTACGTTGACCGAAACGTAGTTGAATGGACCCATTATCCTCTTCGAGGAAAGGAATCCCATTTTTTGAGATAAACTCAAATGCAAGCCAAATGTTCATATGCTTTAACTTGGTGGATTAGACTGATAGATAATTAAGGTATTAATAGTGTTTAGTTCTCAGAGTTCATCATAGATCTTGATGGGTCAGACTGATCCAAAGCTCTCACTGCTAGGTAAATTGAAAGTTGTAACTTTCGTTATTATATTAACATTATACCAACTGTTCCAAGCAGCAGGAGTGTCCTCTAGTAGCCATTCAGAACAAGGAAGGATTCGGTAGTAGAAGCCTAGGACATGAGTGAGCGCATTTGTCGTGAATCACCATCTCTTCCTTTATTTTGAAATTATGTGTGTCATTGCTGTCCGTGTGTAACTTATCCATCATAATAAAGTTTTGGTACACTAACGGATGATTTTTAATGGAAACCAGGACCTTTCGCCATACGGGGTATTAAAAACGGAAGCCTAACCGTTTCTATAATAGGCACCCCAGTTTGGGAGCCAATTGTGTAGCCTTTGAGCTTCCACTTTTAAGGTTCCACTTCAGGCTATTGGACTTTGTGAAGATGATATTAATCTTACAGGATTTCTACAAGCATCTTCAAATCTTGACTATTTTATCTATTTGATTGTAAAATAATGAATCCGAAAGAGCAAAAAATAATGAAAGTTTCTGCGGAATTACATTTTCCTCCGATTTTTGAAAATTTTTTTACCCTTATTTTAATGCTTATTTTGTGGACTTTTCGGTTTGTTATAAATATTGTAAAGCATTTTCAAATTTCGGGGAGAAAATTTAATTCTGCAAGACATATCATTATTTTTTTTTGCTCTTTCGGATTTTTTTTTTTTGCATTCAAATAGATAAAATAGTAAAGATTTGAAGACTACAATATGAATCTCATAGTATTAATATTACGATCACGAAATCAAAATGGCCGGTAGACGGTAGCCTTACTGCCATCTAATGAGGGGGAGGGGTCGCTTTGGATTAAATAAAAGTATTTATTAATTAACGGTATCTTAGTACTTAAGACAAGTTACACACAGACAATAATTACACACATTACTGTAAAATAAACAAAAAAGATTAAAGATCGGAGTGTCACGTCAATTGTACTTCCTCTTCTTTGGCCTGTACTGATTCGTCCCTTCTTACTTCGCCTAGTCGCTAGATGTTTTCTGTTGCTCGGTACAGTCAAAATGTAGTTAATGTAACAAGGGTATTTACAAAGAAATACATTGCATTGAAACCACATTCCATAAGATAATGAGGCAAAAAGGGGTCAGACCATTTCATGTAATCCGTAACATCGAAAATTAAACAATGCAAATATATATTGATGGATACAAGATATGTTTTCTGCTTATTTATACGAAAAAGACGAGAAATATATTAGACAAATTCATTGAAGATTGAACCATAAAGTTTGTAATAGTATATAATTACTTTTGATTGAAATATTTTGTAATATATGCATAGTGCTTTAATATACGAGTAAATTTGCTACTTTTAGACCATTTTAGCTTGAAACGGAAACTGTAATAATCAATGGCGATCTTTCTATTCTCCACTGCGCTCATTAAGAGAGCACAGTTTCGAGATCATTTTCATTTTTTAATGTATTTGTTAAAATATCTGTCTATTTAAATCTGTTCTAAACATCTGTTTTCGTGTGTCATATTTCATCATTACATATTCTTGATTAAAAGAGGTTAACGGAAGTATTTTAACGAGAATGAGAGATTTATAACTTCATATGTATTCGCATATTCGCGCTGAATGAGTAGGTATATCGTGTGTGATTTATGAAGATTTGAGTTAAAATACCTTTTAATATTGAAGCTGTTCCAAAAAATTCAATTTGAAATCTGTTGCAAAAATATCGAACTATTATTGAAATACACATTTAACTACGTAAAATAACGTTTGAAGTTCTTTCATTACATTCGTAGAGAAATATTAACAAAACATGAAATTTATTAATTTCAGATGACATAAAGAAGTTTATACCTATTATTTTCTTCATTTTGCTTGAAGTATGAACAATGTTAACACACTCATAGCTATATATACAGGGTACCCACTAAAGTCCTTTGTCATCCTCTTAACTTCGGAACGGCTATTGCTATATTCATAAAAGTGGTGGCTAGGTATAGTAAAGTAGCCATGCGCTACTGAATAAAACCGCCTACGGCGCCACCTGGTGGGACACTGCGGAGTTTGCATTCCTCTCTCGAAAACGAATGGAGACAGGGGGAAAAAGTGATTTATGAAGTTGTAGAGAATCATCGATTTAGTTCGAAAAGATAATTTGTGGACATTAATGCGAAGAATAGAACAGTTAAAACGAGTATTTGTTCTTTCGTGATTTCCTACACTGTGACCTGACAAAATGATCGGAGAAAGAAAACAACAACTTGTTATAGCAATATACCTTTATTTGAAAAATTGAAACTTCTCACCGTCAGCTGCAATGCACAGTTGGATCCTCATTTGCATGTCACGTTGCACACGTTGGATCATAGAGCGCATGACATTTGACACAAGCGTCCTTAATGCTTTGTTTAATTTCCTGCAATGTTTGTAGCAGGGTTGCGACACCTGCAGTTCAGGTATCCTCACAGGAAATGTCTAGAGGAGTAAGATCAGGCGAACGTGGAGGCCACTCTTCGATACCGCTATACACAATTATTTGGTTCCAAAATTCCTTGACGAGGTAGTACTTTTCTACCGCTCCTTCACAGATTAAATCTACTCCGGAAAACTTTTGAATCATAATATCAAATAATTTCCTCACACCCTTACCAAAATCCTCCACCATATTGCCTCTTACTAACAAAATTTATCTTTGCAATTTATTTTTCATCCTTACCCATAATTCCTCTAACTAGCGTCTCGCTTAATTAATCATAGCCATATTTGTAATCAGCATCAAAATCATCCACCTGTCTTTTAAAAAATCCACCAACCATCATAAAAATTTCACTATAACAAAATAATTAAAGATCTATTTGCAAATATACCCCTTAATGAAACAAACCAATTTAGAAGACTAAAAAAAAAATGAAAAATTAATTAATTTTATAAAACTCTCTCCTCCTCAAACAGATCGAGCCACAAAGTTCTAATATTCAAAACGAAAAAGAAAGCTAGTATCACGAAACCAAACTGATGAATTTTCCAAAATTCAGTAGAAAAATATGAAAATCATAATATAATATCAATTGCTACCATTCTCAAAGTCATAAACTAAAAAACTGAAGTAAATGTGGTAATTTGTTGGCGATATTACACACACCACATAATAATGTAAAACCGAGCAAAAGCTAATTAAAAAGTAACTCAATTGCTGTTACTAAAATTAAATTATAAATAAATTCCCTAAATGTTTAAAGTAAATAAATGTTTAAAAATAAAACATTTAAATAAATAAATGCTTCAAATAAGTCAGACAAAAAAATAACTTATTTTGCCCAAGTTTTAAAGAAAATGAAAAAATTATATAAGTAAAGTAAACCTCAAACAAGAATTGCATAAAAATCTAAATTCTTACAAAAATTAATTATTTTTTTTTAAGAATTTAAAAGAACATTAAACATGCAATAAAATTAATCAATTCTAAAATAGAACAAAAATCACACAACACAAAAAACTATATAAGAAACACATTAAAATACAAAACTAAGAATTGATATCTACAAATACCAAAAATACAAAACAAATACTAATTAGATTATACGAAAACTCTTCAGTGTTATAAGCATATGCCAATAATCTAAAATTTAAAAGAATTAGAGTAATTATTAAAAAAAAAAATAAGAAAAAAAGACAGCATATATACATTTATGTCTAAAAGCATTATTGCAGGATATAATTTACTTAAATAGTTCATTATTAGAGCATATGCAGCCATTATACTGTATAATAATATGAAACGAACATTCAAGTGTTAATAATCAGAAATAATTTAAGAAAATAAATCTTAAAAAATTAAAGACGTTATAGAAATATTATATATTATGGAGCATAAATCATATATATCAAGCTAAATAAATATACAAGTAACGGTTGCAAATAAAGTAAAAAGAATAAAAATATAAAGTTAACTATTTAAAAAAATTGTTTTGTGTTACAGATAAATTTAATTTCTAAAACCAAGCAAATTAAACGAAAAATAGTATATGTACTAAATATATTAATAGAAGAATTAAAGAAATCGAAAAATGAAGCAACAAAAATTGAAGAAAAGTGAAACGATAGAATTATTTATATATATATATATATATATAACCACCAGGGAGGGCTGCTACTGGCAAAACAACATTTCGCTAGGCGGGTTGAAACGCTTTCCATGGGAAGACGCTATTACAGAACTGGAGTATATATACGGCGTGTCTGTTGTCTCGCTTCAGGTAGTAGAGCTACCATCATAAAAATTTCACTTAATAATTGCACGGAGCACTTACAATGAACTGTCTTCAGACACACATCTATAAAACGAGTCACCAAAAAGGAGTTGTCTGATTGCGATAAAAATTGTTGGATGTGCATAACAGACATAGAAAAACCAACGATTAAAGATTCAGAATAATTGACTGATTTACCTCAGAGTTTGGCCGTTAGAAAGGGGGGGGGGAAGGGAAGTAAATAAGTTCTGCCGGGATGCAAGCTGTTACCCTGCGTGGGAATAGACTAATAATGTTCCCGGATGGAATCCTTCGGAATTTTGTGCAAATTGTCTGTAGCTGTTGCGCTAAATTGTCAACATTTTGGCATGGTTTCAATCGCCTTCCCATAACGTCCCAAATGTGCTCTATTGGAGAGTGGTTAGGCGACCTAGCTGGCAAAGGAAGTGTAGGAAAAGCTTGCAGACAATTCATAGCAAAATGTACCGTGTGTGGCTGGGAATTATCTTGTTTAGATGCACATCCTGGGTGTCACAAAAGAAACGGTAACACATCCGGTCATAGAATGTCGTTTATGTACCACTGTGCAGTCATTGTGCCAGAAATGGCGACCATAGGGGTCTGGCTAGGAAAGGAGACCATAATGTCCAGTTATGGGCCTGTGTGGCGTGCTATAGTGAGGGCAGGATCTCTACGCTGCCGGAACGTCTTCACACACGCCTGTGCAATCGTTAGGACACAGTAGGAAGAGGGATTTATCACTAAATACTATACGTCCCCAGTCAGCGCAGTTCCAAGTTGATCGAGCTCGACACCACTATAATTGGATTTGACTTGAAGGTATACAGGCGTGAGAGGTAAGCGACGTAACTGTCGCGCGAACCTAAATTCCACTCTCTCATTCGTCTGTCGAAGATTATGTTGGACACGTGTGCAGGCCACATAATGGATGGTTGATAACAACGAGTGTTGTTACAGCTGCTTTCACAATCGCTCGGTCTTCCCGTTCTGTTGTGGTTTTTGGTCGACCGCTGCTGTTCTGGCGCTGATTTATACCGTTGTTGACCCATTCTTTCCAACATCGTCTAATCGCCGCATCGCTTCGACTCTGATGTCAAGCGATTGTTCAATTCATGCAACCAGCCTCTTTTATTCCGATAGCACGACCTCTTTCAAACTCTGAGATCAGCACGTAATGTGCACGAATCCTACGGCGAGGCATTGTTAGAGCCGACGTAAGGTATCCACATGCGAAATGCAACCGAAATTTGACCATCCAATTGAGAATCGCTTCTTATATACACTTACTGAATGCGCAGTTCCATCCGCTGGAGTTACCATTGTTCATTCATTGTACCCCAAAGTTTAATCATTTGCACGTTCTGTACCAATGTCTTTGCATATGCAATTTCATTCTTTTCGGCAACTCCTTCCTGGTGCGACGATTTTTTTTGCTTTATATATATATATATATATATATATATATATATATATATATATATATATATATATATATATATATATATATATATATATATATATATACTAAATACTATATTAATTGGATTAGAAATATTATTCACGTCTGTGTTGTGCAATATAAAGAAAAGAAAATAATAGTTTATTTCGAAATGTTAATAAATGTGTTCGATCTTCTTTTTATCGTTACATTTAGAACATTTCTGTTACAACATGGTAATAATGATAAAATAATTTTACTTTCTTTGCTTACAAATTATGAGATAAATTTTTAGGTTGCCTGTACATTTATACCTTTTATGTTCAGAGAAATTAATTTTAGTTTCTTAAAAGCATTCGAACATTCGTAATGATCCAAAATGTTAAATAATTACGTTCGTCTGGAAATTATGGAAATGAAGGTATTTACTGAACTGGTTGGAAATAGAATATGGCATTTCAGCATTTCGTTAATTAGTTGCGTGTATTAATGCATTGATAGTATTCAGTTTTGTATTATTTGGTTGAAACTGAATTTCTGGTTAAATATTTCTTTGCAGAATTAATTCCGTGATATTCGAAACAATTATGATTTATTTGAGGTCATTTTGTATTCTAAATAATTATTTTATTGAAATATAAGTATTTTCGTATCTCTTCGCAAATTATGTGTCCAATCGTCTTTTTTCCCCTCTCACTATATATTTGTTTGACGAAACTGGAGATATTGTAACAACGTTTGCAGAATTGTTTAGTCTTGTACCTAATTTATTTGATATTAAGTCCTTAAAATATCCTAAGATCATAATTAGAACCAGCGAAGAAATAAGAAATGACATTTGGTATTCTATTTGTTATACTAAAATCTCAGTGAGTTTTATTGGGCGAAATATTGGTATTGAAAAAGGAACTTAAGAAGTCTATTTAAAAATTCTAATTTATTTAAAAACTCTATTTCAATAAATGTAAGAAAATTTAATTAATTTAAGTATTCTATTTTGATAAATTTTTCAACTTTTTAAGAACTTTTGATTAATTTCAAACGTACTTTAGGATTTAAATTTGTGTGAAATTATCTTTTTATTTTTATTTCTGGGTATTATTATACGCAATTCTTCATTATCATTTCCAGAAATAAAGCCAGTTTTCGTTTCTCTATGTATGTTCATTCTATTTGAGCTTGTAGCGCGTGGCATGAGTGCGTGGAATCTTGAATGAAGATTAGAAGGTTGAAGATAATTTTTTATTGGGTTCAGTTCACAGCACGCGGATATATATCACAATAATACTTATAAGGAATACGTATAAGACAATATGACACGCAACATACATACACACACAACAACAACAAACTACGAGGTTCGGAAGAAGTCTCTCTTCTTCAACGTCACCACAGGTGGCGTTAGCAGTCCTGTTAAAGTTACAGTCTTGGTGGCTGTTACAAGCTTCTAATTTTGACAAATGTTTGATCCACTATTTTTTCTCCCTATGATAAGAACAAAAAAATAAACACAAATTAATTCGCAAAAGTAACGCTGAATATAACTCATGCTCATGTGATATACAGTGAAATGATTGATTTATTTATATAAAATGCCAATTAGCAAATACGAGAGGTAGTTTTAAAGTATATTTTATGGTCAAATTAATGAAATTATGGGGCTTGAAGGAAATTACAATTACTCTATAAGAGAATTTTTTTAAAGCAAAATAAGAATTTTTTTAAAGCAAAATAAGAATTTCGTACTGTGTAACACTACAATCATATGGAGGCTGACTATATATCACTTTGCCATTTAAAAATGAAATAATTTTTTACTTTTAATAATTTTATAATTTTCTTCTCAAAAGTACAATGTACACTTCTGTGTACAGGTATGTTCTCAACACAAGAAACACAAATTTCGTGACATTTGGTAATATTTTTCACCTGAAATCATGATCATATTCCCAATATTACT
This sequence comes from Nephila pilipes, assembly GCA_019974015.1. Lineage (NCBI taxonomy): Eukaryota > Metazoa > Arthropoda > Arachnida > Araneae > Nephilidae > Nephila > Nephila pilipes. The sequence continues at coordinate 2,029,754 of BMAW01017198.1, forward strand.
CTGGAAGAAGTTCGGACCTAACACCTTGTGATGTAATTCCACAACAAAATATCACTTTGAGAGGGTGCAACTCTCGTTGACACGAACGATTCTGGGATTTTCAGTTCCCCCAAATCTGGTTTTTTTTTTTTTTTTTTGTCTGTCATGTCTCTGAATAAGAACAATTGAATGTTGATGTTCAAAGTAAAACTTAATAAGTTTTACATGTTACTAATTATCAACAATGTGTAAAACTTATTGATTTTCTGTCATAAATTTATCCATATCTTTCTGAATTCTGTGTTTTAAAAATTTGAAACAAGTAAAATAAAAAAAATTATTTTTTGTGTAAAGTTTCGAGAAGAATGATTTAGCCCTAAATACTTTCTTAAAAATAATTTTTAAGTTGTTCTACTAAATATTACATTTAAAGCAAATATTGAAGTAGACTATGATATTCTTTTCCTATATTAAAATTAAAGCAAACGATAAATTGTTAAATTGAATATACTTTAAACAAAATTTAATAATTTTTGTATATGTTTTAATTTTCAATCCAATATATAAAATTCAGGATTGATTGGTTTCACTAATGTCGCACTAGAAACAACACGAGGGATACAAACCTTGATAGCAAATTTTTATGTCAAACTGGTGATTAAATCGGTTTTTACTGCCATTCTTAATCATTATTTCAGGTTGTATTTTCCAACAAGATAACCATCGTTCCAATACCACTACTGTGCTCTAATTACATAGTATCAACACTGGCCCGCGAGATCACCATGTCTTTCTCCCATTGAGCTTGTTTATAACATTATTGAACGATAAATCCAGCTTCATCCGTAACCAGAAAGGACTGTTACTGATTTGATTATCAAAGTGCAACACGAATGGAACTCCATCTCGCAAAAAAACTGAAGGTGCCCATATGGCACAATGCAATCACGTTTGCAGACATGCATTCGAAATCTTTTCGAATACTGCGGTTATTAATAAATGCTTCCATTTCGTATTTGAAATTACTCGTCTCGAGCATACGTTAGCTTGTAGCCTTGAAACTTTAATAAATAGGCCACCTAAACAAATTCTTTCCCTTAATGTTATTTAACTAAACTAATTTCTTAATGGATTTGGGATTTTATTTTCCATCAGTGTAATATATAGATAAATGCTTTTTTCGTTAAACTCGGGAATATTTGTAGGTATTGCGTTAAACATTTAACTTTTTTCGTTGCCCTCTCTCTCTCTCTATTGATTTTGAATTATTACCCCAAATATCAAATTACAATGAATAAATATTGTTTTTTCTTGTATGTTTGTTAAATTGATCAATTTCTATTAACAATAACATTAAAAGTATTTATTTTTATTAAATAACTTTTAACTGGAAAAGAAACTTTACGAGACTGTCTTAAAATAGGCAAATATTAATAGCCCCAATCCTGTCGAAATAAACACGTTTATTCTATCCTTCGAATTAGTAATAATGATTATCGTTTTATTTTTTTCCAGTTTGTTCGATGGGTATAAGGAATGCACCCGAGTCGCTGTGCTACATAAATGCAGCCCAGAAGCCGCTGACCTTGGAGAACAGATCGTCACGAAGGCTGGAGGACCCCTGGTGCAAACACACTGCGCTAACTACAAGCACAACACTCCCGATTGTGCATTCCATACATCCTCAGCAATTTCCATGATGCCACTCCCTCTGCTGTCTATCGTCTGCTTCCTTCTTCATTTTTTGTCAATGATTCTAATGTATTCTTACCGATAGTCGATACATGGGCATGCTCGGTCTATTTCTTGTGGCGTTCTTTAAATAAATTTAAAAATAAAAGGATGCTATGTCCTTTTCAAACGCAAGTGGAACATTCCGGGTATCATGTGGTGCTATCCAAATGGATGCCATTTTTAACATTTTTTTGTTAAAGAATTGTGGATAGTGTCATTATATGATCTTTATGTTCCAGATGTATTGATGCACGATTACCATTTGTTTTCAACAACTCTATGTCCACGCTTCATGCACGTATTTTATTATTTATAAATTAGTATTATTTTGAAATTTATACTGCTAGTAGAGGAGGGAAATGTTGTTTTTATTATTTTTAAAATTAAAAATCAACTCAACATTTTTTTAATTTGTTCATTTTGTAAATAAAATTAAGATATTTTTGTGTATAGTGAAGGATTTTTTTTTATTGTATCATATTTCATTTTTTTTCAACGTTGAAGATGATAATGTTGTGGATTCCACGTGAATATGTGTTTTTTTGGTATAAATAAATTTAAGTATATATTAATACACACGCAACACTCAACTTATTTGCTTCGTGTAAGAAGGTCCTAAGAGTGCTTCATAAAGTATCTTAATAAATCATTATTATTGCGAATTTCTCCTTTTGTGGAATGTTTTTAAGTTGAAAAGAAGGAAATAGCCGTATTGAATAGCAGTATTAGTACATGAGGAATCAGAAAAGTTGGCAAGATTACTGTATTATTATTCAATTCATTTATATCAATCTTTTTCTTTTTATATCCCTTGCATTTCAATAATTCGATATAAAATTTCAAGGTAGAATATAGTTTTATAGATATATATAATTTTTCTAAAACCGTCGAATGCATGGTATTTAATCTAAACGTTTTTGAATAATTAAGTGTGTAAACAAAGATCAAAATATTTTGAATCTAAAAAATAAACTATGTACATAAAAACTATTTAAAAAACAATTTAAATACTAAATGCAAAATGTAAAATTAGATAATAAATGTATAATTGTTATTTAAAGCAAATTCAGGAAACTTATTAATAAACTTTGATTTATTAAATGTGTTTCAGTTGTAATGAAAGTAAAACTATCACTTTAGTTTCTTATTGCATCAGCAGTTAAAAATTAATTGAAAGATATGCTTTATAATTTGAAAAGTGTATCTGTCATTGATTTTTAGTAAGTTTCTTTCGTAATTAATTTTAAAATAATATTTTTAATTCAAAAACATATTACTAATGAACATAAAAATTGAGTGTAAGAAGTATAATTATTCTTGTATTTCATGTAAAATTTTAGCATGAATATATTTATTCATTATACTCGAAATGTTAAATACATAATTTAAAAAGAAAATTCAGATTTATGAAATTAGTTTATAAAAATAAATTTTAATAACCTTTTTTTTTTATTGAAGGCTGCTTCAATGCTATTAATTTGGTCGCAATTGTTTCTAAAATGTTAGAAAAATAAATAAAATATCTTACTTTTTTTATGATATTCTTCCAGAAAGAATTATTCATTTGTACTTAGTTTTTAGTTAATGTAGTTTCAATTATATAAGGAATTCAGATAATAAGTGAGAAAGCTAAAAATTAATTAATAAATTTTATGAAAAAATATTTTTTTCATTATTTTCTGCAGGTCAAAAATTATGATATGATTATTTAATTTCTTTTGTTGTTGGAAATATGCGGAGTTTATTTATCGAGATTTCTTGCATAAATAAAGTTAGAAATTTAATGGAAATAATTTTGTCTGCATATAATATCGGTTCTGGATACTAAAATAAATTAAACTAACACTTACTCCTATATTTCTTCACTTTATTCAACTTCTAGAACAGCTAACTAAAAAAATCAATCTTTTGTTACCATTATAATGAAGAGTAAATTAAAAATAATGCAATGTTTTACTTTTTGGTGAAATATCATTTGCGTCATATACAAATAATTAAACATATAAAATTCGGTTTGAAACAATTTTATTCTGCTTTATACAGACATGATTACATATATAATAATGAATATTAACATGTATCTTCCTTCTTTTATATATCTATACATATTTTTTAAATTTGTCTTTCTATAAATAACACTTTCATCTTAAATTATTATTACTATTTTCATTTCAATTAATGAATCATCATACGTTGTAATGTTTGAATCTTTTTTATTCTTTATGATTGAATTTTTTTTATTTGCAATCTATTCTTGATAATTCAAAAGAATCTTTTTTTTTTATAATTAGAGTAATTTATTTCTTTGAGCCTTCTAAATATATACATTTAAATATTAATTTTACATTAGTTAGGAATTTCTTTTATAACGTTACATTAAATAAAATTTTGTTCTTTTCTCAGAAATATTATAAATACTTTTAAACTCACTTAGTTTAAATTGCTATTTACCATTATGCATATATAGTCGGTATAAGAAATATCTGCAAATATACTACCAACTTGTAAACGTTATGTTTTAGATTTTCTAAATAATAATTTGAAATTCTGACAGCATTTTTATTAGGTAATGTAATGGAAAACTCGAAAAAGTCTCTCTTTTTTCTACTTATTACTCCTTTATTCAATTTATTTTAAAGTGTTTTTAGTTTAAATAAATGGTGCTTAAATGTTTTTATTCGTTCATTCCTTTGTATAAGAACAAATTATTATAAATTGGCTTTTTGTATACATTAATCGTTTTAATTGTGTGGGGGTTTATGCCGATTGATTTAAGAGAACTCGATGTTACATTGATTGAAATAATAAATAAAAAAAATGTGAGTCTTGTAAATGAAGTATAAAATCTGTGTAAATATTATGCAAATTAATGTACTCTAAACCTAGTATGATATGCTCTTAGTAATCAAAAATCAATTAGCTATTATGAGAATCAAATCTTAAGATAATTATGCGAATATTCAACATTCATATTTTGCACAATTTAGTATCAAAGTGTATAATTTGTATATCCAATATGTAATTAAATGTTGTTTTTTTTTGAGTTTGAAATTTTTGTTAATTTTGTAATTATTTTAAATTTTAAATTGTATTTCTGAATATAGAAAACCAAGTTGATTATGTCATTTCATGCTACAAGAACTAGTTTAACCATCGTACCCTGAATGAGTCTAATCGATTCATTTCTATAATTTATTTCAAGAGAGTTCTTATGGGTTTTAACTGAGACATCATACATGTATTCCTCACATAAATCGCGGTCTCTTTGGTGTATAAGATTTTACGAATTGTTTGGATTTAAAAAAAATATTCAAATGACATTTATCTCGACCGGGTTGAATTGATCCAGATATCTAATATGCATAAAATACATTTAAAAATAATTTCAATATTTTTGGATGGTCAGCATTTCAAATAAGGCTCCATATAGGTGCCACTTGATAGGAAAATATTTTCCTCATTATTTGGGTATCAACTGGATATGACTCTTGTTTCCTGAGGGCCTAAAAAGAACAAATCGATGTATTATTTCAACTATGCATCATTGAGCCAAAGTTTGAGATGAGAAAGAACAGAAATCAGATATAATTTCATATCATTACAGTGGGAACTTCTGATAAATTAATTGCAGTGTATACCTGTAAAGAGGAATCTAATAGAGGGACAGTGCTTTTTTTTAAATGTAATTCACTTGGCTGCAATAAATGCGTATGTCGTTTTTATACGTGTAAATCCTTCTTATAATAAAAATAAACCCTACGAAAGGCACCATTTCTGAAGGAATTTCAAAAAGAACTGACTAAACCTCACAGAAATATTTGGATGAAAAAAATATCCCAGTAACAACAAAGAGGAAATTGACGATTGCAGCTGGTCAAAAACTGGAAAATATCTGAACTTATCAAAAAGGGAGGTGCAAAGAATGTGTCCCAAAGAGAGATTGAATAACACAAATGAGATGTGCATTTTAAGAGTAGTGTAGGCGTTAAGAATAATGTATGTAAAGCATAATAAATTTATCAAAACATAAATGTTACTTTGCAAATTCTTAAATACTAATACCTTTTTCACAAATAATTGATTAGAGGGAAATAAGGATAGGGAAGCTATGAAAAGCATGGACTGTAAAGGATATTAAACGAGTTTTCTCTATTAATATTCATAAAAAATATTAGAAAAATCTAAGAATAAAGTCACAAATAGTATTTACTTTTATTAATCTATATAAGAAATAATGACTATAAAACAAGCTGGGCTTAATCGGCCAATATAGGACGTAACTTATTTTCGACAGGGTACGAAGGTTAAAACTTAAATGCTCATATATATATATATATATATATAATATATATTATAAATAATATTAATATATACCTATAAATATATACAAATTGTATTTAATCAATTTTATTATTGTTTAAATTTCGAGTAATAATAATTATAAAAGGAAATCCCTTAAAAGATTTTTTGTATGGTTGATATGTTTTTATCGATTTATGTGTATATTTTAAGGAATATGAACTGAAAAAAAAATCTTTGTATATTATAGAAAAAAAGACAAATTAGAAATTTTCCATGCAATGCTTTATGAAAATTTAAAAAGCAATTTTATAAACGTAGATGTCAAATTATGTATATATAACTCTTATTAAAATAATCTCTTCCACTAATCTCTAAGGATATGTTATTTGATGTATTGTACAGCATCTGAAATAGTTATGAAAAAACATATTTTAAATGTTGCACAATCAATGTACATTTGTAAAAAAATTCGATAAATATTTCTCCTGAATACTAACTAGATCCAAGTAAACTTTGCGATTGATTTTGTAAAGCATTTGATTTATTCAGTGTAATATGTGCAAATGTGGTTTTATAATAAAATGTCGAAAATATAATGTGTCTTTTTTTTTTGTTCAACATTTACTGAATAATATATGTTATTTTTAAAATTATAAGATCTAAGTACGTTGAAGAAAGCTATATTGTTTATTAATATATTAAAAATGCCATAATTATATAAAAATACTTAAGGCTTTTAAAATGCTTAATTATCAAGCAAGTAGCTATTTTATATCTTGCTATCGTCGTGTTACATCTCAAGTGAACTCACTTCCTATAGATTATTGCAATTGCAAAAATCTTCTAGAATTCCATTAAACTTTGTGGAAGTATATTGGATATCTACAATAAGCATATATGACTGTATGAATCGTTTCTATTGTAAAGCAATGAGTCAACGTTTATGTCCTTGAACTGAACTATATTTTGTACTTCTGCCTTTTTGGGCATTCCGTGTACATTTTTCCACCAAAAACAGTTTATTTGCTCATTTTAATAATAATTTTGCTCACCAGGTGTCACTAGGAACACCGTATAAATCTATCTTTTCAAACCTCATTCTTCTCGCGCTTTAAAATCTCACCCATTTTTTTGTCTTTTAATCCTCTAAATTTGGCATCGACGACGGCATTTAAAATTTATTTTATTAACTGTAATATATTTTTTCTATCCTAAAACAGCTCTCAAAATCCCACGGACCTCAGGTCGTTTTTCATCTCCAAACTGAAGTCCCGCCCCCTTTATTTCTCTGACCAATGCAGTAGGCGCTTCGTTAGCTTGCTTCCGTGGCGTCCAATCGCAATTTGGTCTATCATCACTTTAACTTCGTGGTTATTCAGCAGTTCCTCACTCTGCCGTTATAGCAAGCTTTTTCTTGAAGCTAAATTCTGATAGCTTCTTAACAATTATGAAAAAGTAATTAATTCTGCCCTTTTTAAGTTAATTATTCTGTTGAGAGGGTACATTTAATTTTAAATACGAACCTCGTAATTTATGGCCGTTGCCGTGTGGCCAAGCTAACTCCTGGTATACTGTTTTCCCTTCTCTTCCGAACGAGGATATACAAGAAGCAATAATCTTTCAATTATACTGCACTTTCCTAACCAGGGATAGACATTTCTGTGCGTTCTCCAATATTCCTTAATTAAAGGAACTAGTGGTGTGTGAAAATTACCTTGCATCTGAAGAGGTGAAAGCTAGCCTTGGAACTGCTGTTTGTTTCGTTACCTTCGATTTTATTTTCAATACTGTTTATTTTACAATTGTTACATTCTTAAATCTTCGTTCAAGTAAACTTTTAGCTTATGCTTTCCTGGAGTCTGGTGGAGATTGTAGTTGTCATCTACATCCTCTAAAACATCCTACTACGCCTGGCACGAGTCGCAGTTCTTCAAAAACAACTCTCGGCTGTACACATCGTTCTCTAGTGTATGGAGACATAAGTTCAATATGTATACTAAATAGATATACATCTATCAGCTCTGAAATGTAGTAAATAGGATTAATATTTTATAAGAAAAACTAAATTGGGGGCATGTGCGCTAGTGTTAAAATATAATAACGAAAAGTAATAACTGCATCGAAACGTTATTTATTTCGTTCATAAAATAAAAATAATGCATTTTATTAAAGCAGTCAACTTAAATTACAATGGGTATTAACTGAAGCAATATTTTAAGGTTTCATGAAGATTTAACTCAAAAACAATATTTAGTATTTTCTAAAATATTGGAAACTATATTGCTCGTATAGGAAAATCAGAAATAAATGAGAAAAAAAAAACGAAGTAAATTTTGATAATTACTAGAAGATGAAGAATCACAAAAATACCGCAATCATAGAGAGCAACATTTTTAGAATTTCTTGATAAAATTATTTCGAAATTGTGACTTATGACTATTCATGGCTTTATTTTCGATAAACCTTGGGAACGTTAAGTAACTTGAATTGAATGCAATTACAACTCCTTGCCAAACAAAATGAAACTTGATTATATGAATTAGATGAAGATAAGAAGTATGGTGAATTAAATTAGAGATATTGATATGTAAGCGAAATAATATTTATAGAAAAGACGAGAGAGTTAGAGGGTAACGAAAATCTGATAGATATTTGCAAATTGGATGTACCATCGTAATGAATCGCTTGGATTGAAGCTACTCCTAGTTAGAGTAATGAAAGTTGAGTCTGTTACAAGCAAGAAGTGCTTGAATCGGAAGGAGTGATTTGGTAAGTTAAGACTATTATTTGAACATGAACTAGGTGTTAACTAAGTTAAGAAGGATATGAGAGAGATATATGAGAAAGCTTCTGTTGCTTCCATAATACACTCTTTTCTGGTATAATTTTCGTCATTTAATGTAAACTTCCCATTACAATTCCTTCAAAAGACTATTCAAATTCAGCTGCTATGCAACAATAAAAGAAACAAACACATTTGGACCTAGTCTTTCTTATCCTAAATCGAACGTTTTTCAATTTTTGTTCTGCTTGAAATTTAAGATGGATGTGATTTATTGATTCATACCTTTCATAAGATACAACTTTATGAATTTCGTGTTTCTAAGAATAGAAAAAAAAGATGGTTGCTCAACGTATTCTTTTGCTATAATATATTTGAATATCTTCGAAAGATTGCTTTTCCTAATATAGAGAAATAGATTCTATTAAATATGAATCATGTGAAAGAAGCTTAGATTATTTAAAATACAAATTGCCCTTTGCGTTTGTTAACAGTTTAAAGCATTTTCTTTCTTTCTTCGGAGCAAAAGCTTAGAGTAAATGCAGATAAATAATAATTTTTGAATTAATCATAAATAATATTCGTATTTTTCCGTCAAAAAAAAAGCTTCAATTACAGAGTGAATGCATCGGACTTTATTGGAATCTAATTCATCAAAGTGGCCACAGTACCTAAGTGGTTATGGCAGCTGCCTCTGCCCGGCAGTTTCCGTCGAGTCGTCTGTTCGAGCCTTAATGCCACCAAAGACCAGCCGTGTAGCAGGGGTTGACTCACGTTAAATCTGCCAGAGCTCAAAGTCCTCACGAGGGCCTGGTATGGAAGTTAGGAGAGGATATCCCAGCTCAGGTGTCGTCCTCGTCACTTGACTTAGGTTCAAAATTACGAGGTACGTCGCCAATAGCCCCCGTGTTGCTTCTAGTGCGATGTTAATAAAACCAACCAATCAACCTAATTCATCAAAATATCTGAACAAATTTAAAGCTATGGATAAAATTTCGTTCCTCGAGTCTTCAATGAAATCAAATATTTTAAAAAAAGGATCATCTCCAATTTTTTCACGATATCGCTTTTATAGTGGTTTAACAGTCCTTTAGAATTGACTCATATATATTCCATATTAAAATAAGACACATTTCATCCGTTAAAGCTCTTCTAGATGTATGTCATTCTAGGATTCATTTTAAACGAGGCATCTCCACAACATACGCACCGACAACCTCTCCTGGGAATTCTCTGAATTCAGGACATTCTGGACACACTACCACTATATACCAACCGATTTAAAAGACTTTTATAATGAAATAACAAAAGACGAAGAACTTGAACAAATGTACTGGGTGGCTCAAAAATACTTGTATTTGAAGACAGATGGCATCATTAAGGTAAATTGTTGTCGTCATTTATTGCTGTCCTCTGTTAAACGGGATCGAAGCAAATTTGACATTGATTCACAAGTTAGTTTTGATGGTTATTTGCTGCAGATTCAAAATTTGATTGCTACCGCGTCGAGAGGTCATCTTTGGGGATACCTGGATTTATCGTCTTACACAGGAAATCAAGATAAGATGAAAACTTTGAGTTGCTTCCAGTGAATCTTTTCCAAAGAAAGCGAAAATGGTTTCATCTGCTGGAAAAGTTATAACGAAGAATTTTTGAGGAGCGAAATTCGCCATGATAACGAATACGAGTAAATGACACTTAGACAGTTGTCTAGTGAGCTAAGATGCTTATTAAAAACAAACCATTTTTGATGCCACGAGCACCATCTCTTGGAATTTCTAAGGATTTATTGAATGAATCTTGTAGCTTTCTCCCTCACTTATTCTTCCTACTATTTATAAATCCACATTAAGGGTCAGTAGTGTTATTTGTTTTCTTAAATTATGGAGTTAAAAAAACTTGCCTTTGTTAATTAAAGTTGATTTGATATTTCATAAACCCAAGTCCAGTTTGAAAACAAGCCATCTTCTCACAGAAAAAAATATTTTTTTTCCTGGGTGTGCTGTGCGACCATTAATAATGATGTAGGCTCTTTATATTATGTGTAATCCCTTGTAATGATAAAAAATGACCGATTTAAATTTTCTGGGAATATATTAGGAAGAAACTTTTTTCTCCTTTGGTGAAAATTTAAAATAGAAAATTCCTCTTAAAATGACCATATCCGTTACAATCAAAATTTACTCTGATTCGTATGAAATAGATTACATTATCTAAAATTGAATCGTTCTGCATATTCTTGTAATTTAAGTAATCGAGGAACGCATTTTTGTGGATTAAATAATTACAAACCTAAATGCCTTTTTTTTTATATGAATTCACATCTCATTTTCTGATAGAAGATATTTATAAAATCAAATGAAAAAATCCAATAAAAATAATGGAAAACATTAAAATCAATGGATGCATTACAATCAATATCGATATACATTTCATTGATAAGCTATTCAATTTAATTAATATTACAATTTTTCGCTCATTAGTAAAAGTTCGTACAAACCTGGTCGCAAAGAAAATTTATTGCAATATGTTTATTGTGAATAATTTTAAAAGTATAACCAAATTAAGGCTTCTATTAAGCAAGTTATTTTATTAATTTAATGTTTAACATCCTTTTTTTCGGTACTTTTGCAAACATCACTCACGATTTTCTATTTTCTCATTAACAATTGAACGTCATGTAGCGAAATGAATTAATGAATCTTTGAATCCAATATTCCATTGAATGAAATAAAATTTCTCTTCACAATTAGAATGTTATAGATTCAATTCAGTTCTGAGCTTTATAAAATAAAATTCTCAATTTTGCGATTTTAAATTGGTTTAATTCTTTTTTTTTTAAAAATAAAAACATAAAATGCATTTGAGAAATTTAAGGATAATCGTGATATCTCTAAAGTAACAAAAATCACTTTCCATTTGTTTTATTAATAACTGGCCAGGAATTCTGCAAATAAAATTCTAAGTATTAGACATAGCAAACAAGTCTATAGGATAATGTTTTTTTCAAAAACGGTAATCAGTGAAGCACGATAAATCGGGAACGCGAGAGTCAACAGGCGCAGATTAATGAAGCGCCGTCCTGCTTATTGCTGCTCGAGAAAGATGGAGAGACAACTAAAGCACCTCCCGAATCATTTATCTCGATAACGACTCGTTCGCCGTATAAAACGAGAGCAAAGAAGATCTATTTTACAGTTTCGGCTGGTGGGGAAAATGTTTTTGGTTTCTCGCAGACTGCATAAGACCCATCGATGATAACGAGGGATCATTTTTAGGGATTATTTACTCAGGAGTGTTTAGTTTTCACCGGAAAACAAAATAAATTCCGGTTACTTATTCATGCGTAGTTTTTCCATTTAACGTGATTAATGTCTAAAGGAAATTGATTATTATAAATGTAAGATCACGAATAACAGAAATAAAAAAAACGATTAGTATTGGGTAAAACTAGTAATCTTATATAGTTCAGTAAATTGTAAATGTATAAAATATAAGCAGTATATGAAATATTAATGAAACTGTACTGTACGTTTTAAAAAAAGGAAGTTTTTTTGTGTGCGTTGTTTCTAAAAGAGATAACATTTATAGTAGCAATATTTAATTAAATTTCATTAGATAATCTTATCTTTTAAAAGTATATACATGGTAACTTATTAATTTCTAACTTAACATACACTGGTGGGCAAAACTTAAGCAACAATGTAAATTTTAAACTGATAACCATGGAAATGTAAAAGAAAAAGGTTATTGCGATCAGTACAATGAACACGCAATTCAGAAGAAAGGTGATGCGTATACAAATGTCAGGAACAAAACATCATAGGGCGACGTGAGTGTACGCAAAATGCGTGCGTTCATCGCTCGCTGCTCAAGACTATAATAAAAGGAAGAAAGGAGGCGCAATTAAAGACATTCACTACAAATGCGAGTGAGGTTTTTCGTGAAATGACTAGGAGAAATCACCTGAACGACTGCACACGTGGTGTAGCTGAAAAGTACGGAATCATAAAAGTGTCATTTCGCGAGGTTGGAAAGCCTTCAAAATCATAGGTACAGCTGTTAGAAAGGTTCGTTTTAGCCGCCCTTGGAACTCTACTGCAGTGGATGACAGATACATCGTCCTGCAGGTGAAAAGAGCCTGATACCAGTCATCAAGCGCCATTGATCATCAACTGGACAAGTGTTGCGGTTTACTTTGGTCAGACGTCTTCACAAAGGTGGCCTTTTCACCCGCCGTCTTTAACGTTGCATCCCTTTGATAGTTGGTCATCGACAGCACCTTTGAGAGTGGTGTTAAAAGAACAAAAACTGGACATCTTATCAATGGAGTCGTGTCCTCTTTACGGATGAGAGTCGTTTCAGTGCCACAAGCGATTTTCAATGCCAATTGATTTGGAGAGAGGTCGGTACTCGGTTTCATCCCAGTAACATCACGGAAAGAGACATTTAGGTGTTCCTGGAGTTGTTTTGGAGAGGATATTAGGCTGAAGTGCAGACTGAGCTTCGTGTTTCCGATAGAAGTTCTTTAAGTGTAGATCGCTGTAGTAAGGTGGTGATCCTTCCCCGTGTGCATCTGTTCCAAGGTGTTTTGAATCAGGCTTTGATTTTATGGATGACAATGCACGGCCACACCAGACTGCTGATGTTCAACTGCTACTGGAATGGATTGGCTGGCATTCTCCCCTGATTTAAATCCCATAGAACATGCATGGGTAGAGGCCTTATGGCGAGATTGCATCCTCCAGGGAATACCCAATAACTCAAACAGATTCTTATTGAGGAATGGGCACTCTTACCTCAAGAACTGTTGGACAATCTGGTGCTGAATATGGAGAGACGGTGCGAAGCAACCATTTCAGTAAAGGGAGGGCATATCCCATACTACGGAACATCTGCTTATTGTTCTTCCTCTTGGACAGACAATGATGTGTTACGATACTATGAGTTCAATAAAGCCCTTTTTTTTGTTTGATTCCATACTATATGTGTAGCGACTTCCTTCTACATCAGCGCCACTGATTAAAAGGCCTTACTCAACCAGCCCGAGGGGATATCCTTTCGGCTTGATTGGTAGGCCCGTCGCCTTCGGATCCCTTGGACCAGGGTTCGAATCTGCGCTGCCGCTTCGCGACCGCCGTAAGTGGTGACCCCGGACTAGAACACTAGAGGGCAGCACGACTGCCTATTCCTACTGATTGCTTTTGCCCGACGATCGCCGTTAGTGGTGACTCAGGGCTTGAGCCCTAGGTGGCAGCACGGCCTATTCTTACTGCATATGTTTCGATGCAAAAACACTTGTCTCTGGTGTCTTAAGAGAAGCGCAACTAGTGATATTCCGGTTCTGGCGCACGTTTCGGCGCCTTCTGAACAAAATGGCGCACGTTTCGGCGCCTTCTGACAGAAAAAACCTTCTGAATAAATTGGCGCGCGTTTTATCTCCATTCCGTATCATCACGCTGCGATGATACTGGAGGGGGAGTGTGTAGCGACTTCCTTCTACATCAGCGCCACTGATTAAAAGGCCTTACTCAACCAGCCCGAGGGGATATCCTTTCGGCTTGATTGGTAGGCCCGTCGCCTTCTGATCCCTTGGACCAGGGTTCGAATCTGTGCTGCCGCTTCGCGACCGCCGTATATGCATTGTATTCAGTTTTGCGCAACTATGCTTTCGTCATCTCTTAAGTACAAAATACTGTCTCTCATTTCTGAATTTTATGTCTCTAAGATGATTTCTCGTAAAGTTATGGCAAAAAAAAAAAAAAAAACCCACCGGTTGCTTAAGTTTTGCTTACCATTGTAGAATACTAGCATGCACACTGTGCGATCCCTAACATTAACTTACTCGAATAGAATTAGAGTTGTTTAATTTTATTAAGTATACATTATATATATATAAAAGTCATTTTTGAGGTCAGCTTAAAAATTTTAAAAATTCATCAGTTACAGTGAAAACGGTATGAGTACTGATAATAATGTGATTCATACTTTAACCACATATATGGATACTATCCCTCTTAAAAATAAATATATTTGTTAGAAAATGTGTAGAACATTTTTACATTATTTAAATCGGACTTTTTGCAGCAGAAAGAAAAGATATTACCTTTGGAATATATTTCACACCAAAAAATATTAAAAATATGATTAAAGGAAATATAATTCCTTCATTAATAATTTTTCAAATAAGTAACAATTCATTAAATATAATTAATGTCAGGAGTAAATCCCTGAAAAGTAATGAAATACTTTACATTTACAGATCTCTGTTACAAGTTTTCCTTATCTTTCATTAGGCTATTTTCGTTCTAGCAATGATATATTAAAATATTTTTGGATTCAGATTGATTTTAAAAAAGAAATGCATTTAACTTAATTGCTAATATTAATTTCATTTTGAAGATTCTTCTTTTGGTGGGAGTATGTTCCTCGTAACCAACATCAATTGGGTACTATTTAAAGGGCATTTAATGTTTTTTTCGTTTCTTTTTATGTAGCAGAACATGAAAAGAAAACTAGTTGATTCTTTATTGACGTCGCACATAGAAACACCACGGTCGTTATTGGATACTTACTATAAGAGATTTTGAACCTCGGTCAAGTGACGAGGTTCAAAGAGTTAACCTGAGCTAGCACTTTTCTCTCAAAACTTCCGAACCACATGCTCGGGAGGACTTGGAATCTGGACAGATTTAACGTTTATCAGCCCCGCTGCAAGGTGGGTCTCCAGTGGCACCTGCGCTCGAACCCACGACTCGACGGAAACAACGCCAGACGCACGTTTGCGGCCATGACACCTAGATCACCGTTGCCATCATAAAAAGAAAATGATTATAAAGTAATAACCTCATAAATATTTATTAGATAATCCTTTCTTTACCCAACGCTGTCTTTTATTGCATAAAAATGGATAAAATTTGTAGTAAGTTTTGTAAGGTTTTTTTTTTTTTTATAAAATACAATTTTTGAGCTCTCATTTTTCAATTACAGTATCTTTTACCTGGTTTTAGAAGGGAGATACTGATATAAAATCCAAAAATAAAGACTTCCAGAAATAAAAGCTTTACCAAAGTCTCATAGAAGAATCTCTGACTGAAGCATATGAAATTTCCCTGAAATGAAGCTTGACTTTAAAAAAATTATGCGCATTAATACATTTCTGTAGTTTATTTATTCAACGATAATTTTTCCTACTTTTTGTATTATTAGAAAGAAAGAATGATAATACTTTCTGCTGAAAAGCATTTCTTAAAGGTATCCATGTCTAATAAAATGATGCACAATAATTTTAGGTTGGTCAGGTAGAGCATCTTCTAATAATTTTTTTTTTAATAAATCAAAAATATATGCAGTGGCTCCCCAAACTGTATATATTCACCTTTCCTTCTTATATTTGTAAAAATATATTACTAAATACTTATGTAATTCTAATATTTATGAGAACAATGAAATACAGAATATATTGGAATGCACAAAGTGTATCAATTTCTTAAAGACAATTAGGTTAGAATCACGTCATTATGATATATTCAATATTTAAAAGAAAACGATTTAAACTTAAAGAGACACTTTTTTCAATATTCTTTATTAAGCTATATTTTTTTTAAATGTTTAATGTTGTTACAAGGAAATAAAATTATGCTATTGGCAACACCAGATCATATTTTTGTTTTTAGAAAATTTACTGGCAACGAACAAAAAAATAGAATTGAGTTTGGCTCCAAGATGTAAAAACGAAGGTTGAAAAATTGTGCTTGTGAAAATTGTGAATATAATTTATGTTTCAAAAGATGTGCGCAAATAAATGTGATGTCCTGAAAACAAGTCATCTTTATTAATAGTCTGCGATACAGTACAACATGGACATTATTTTGTCTTTACATCATTTTACCTTCTGCCCTCGACTTTCTCAAATCACATTATTTTTTGAGCTACCTATCATGACGACTGAACATAATTCATTTGTTTATGGGGTCTCAGAAATATTATACTTAAATTTTTTTGATATTTTGAAAAACTTTTACGATATTCCTCATTATATCCTGTGAATGTTGATGCCAAGTATTTGACGATACTCAAGAAACTACGAAAGTTATTTAAATAATTACAAAATATGTATTCATACGATCAACGATTAAATGGACATGTCACGCCTATGTATTTTATATTTAAGTATATGTTTCAGTATAATCTAGTTAATAAGCTACATTAATTTTAAAAAATGAAACTAATGATTTGGAACATTGCAATTCGATGCTTTGTTTTTTTATAACATTTTAATCACCTATTATTTCGGCATGTTTGAATTTGTCGTTTATGTAGAGTGCAATTACGAAGTTGTTTTGATTGGAGACATGCATATTTCGTAATTATAAAGAACATCTGTTCTGCGTGAAAATCATTTTAAGAATTTAAAAAACTTAATCCTGCAATCAATACAAATATTTTACAAAAATCTGATATAAATACTAGTAGATTATTGGGGTGTTATTTTCAATACATTCTTATTGAAATCAAACATTTCTTAGGGGGAAATAACGAATGTTAAGTGTATAATACTGTATATTTAATTATATATACTTTTACTATTCGAGTTTAACGTTACAATATCATATTATTTATAGTGCAATAGTAATTTGATAATTATTGAAAAATGAAAGAATGGTTCGCCTTTATGTTTTGAAATAAACTAAAAAATAGTTGTAAAAATAGTAAATAATAGTAAAAATAGTATTAAATAAACCGATTTCTTTTGCCAATGAGATGTAAAAAGAAGGTATTTGAATCTTTGGAATCTGTTTGTATCTTCATAATCAAAATAAAAACGAAATACGCACGAAGTAATTAATAAGAAACTTGTGTTTGTTGTGAAAGAAGGAACAGAAGAACGTATGAAAAGGATACCACTTTTCAAAGAAATTTTTTTTCACTTACTGATATTTTAACTATCTGTGGTGATGACATTTAGAAACAAAAAAAAAAAAAGGATAATCATCATTGTTTAGGTTTTGTGCGTTGTTAGAGGTAGAAACAGAAGTCTTAGATTTATAAAAGGTTAATCCCCCTAATACGGAATATGCAACAGTCATAAAGGTGTGTAATGTTAGCTTCGAATACTTTTATTCACCTTAAGAGTGTCACTTACGGCAATTTCACTTATGTGAAAAGCTATTCAGAGAAACTTGGGTCATTTGTGCAGCACTGATGATGAACCTATGTGTTAGGTTTGTCCTGCATTTCGAGAAACATGGTGTAATTGCGATGCTAAAATCTCAAAAATGCACTTTACGAAACCAGCAGAAACTCTTATTGCCAAAACCTCAGTATTTTGAGGTTTATTGTACCTTACACTCTTAAATATTTAGACAGTAAGAAGAACCCGAATGAAAGACTATATATTCTATAATCTTGAAATTATGACCAAAGTCTAATGGTCTGCATTTTGTAGACTTACCATCAGCATATAACTGGTTAGATACAACAAACTTCGTATTCAAATATTCAAAAAAAGGAGTTAAATCCTTTTTTGAGGCTCTTAGAGCAAACGAAAATAGATAAAGACAATTGTTAGGAAGATGATAAAATAAAATGTTTGTTTAAGGAGTTTTTTATCATGTAATTTCAAAGTTTAATTTCATCATGAATGAATGTTAATACTTTAAAGGCCTTTTTTTTCACTTACAAATAAGAATTTTAAAAAAAGTATTTACTTTCACACTTAAAAATTTGTAGATGCAAAAAAGGTATTATATTCTTTAAACTGCACCAAAATTAATGGTCATATCTTCATTTACTTAACTTAAAAGTTATGGAAATATTTAACTTTTCAAAAAAGTTTTAAGTTTTGAAATATTTTATTTTTTTTATGTAAAAAGTATTATTAAAAGTTTTATTTCATAGGTATACATTAAATTAAATTTATTTGACTATACAAATAAAATTACTTCAAGTAATTAGAGCTATTTTTGTACAAAATATCCTGCACTCAATTTACAGATAATTTTATTATTTTCATAATTTAAAATTAAGAATATATTTTATTATCTTAATATTTTAGGAACTTCATTCCTTTATAAAGCAAGTGTATAAATATTAAGGTATTTAATTTTAATTTCAATGAATTATAATTAGTCGAATATTGTGTAAATTTTAGATG
Organism: Nephila pilipes; assembly: GCA_019974015.1. Lineage (NCBI taxonomy): Eukaryota > Metazoa > Arthropoda > Arachnida > Araneae > Nephilidae > Nephila > Nephila pilipes. The sequence continues at coordinate 2,048,707 of BMAW01017198.1, forward strand.
TCGAGATAACTTTAACACTCTGCGAGATTGGGATAACTTTGTTACTCCATATCTCATCATCATCATCCCTTGTTATTCCTTATATTGTATATCAGCTCACTATTTAAATTATGAAATCCATCAATAGAGTTCCCCTGTTAACCAAACAAACACAAATTACATCGCAGCGTACTGCCCATATTCGCTTTCAATTAAAATAAATATTTCTAACTAATATGAAGGAAGAGGTATTTCTTCATATAACTATTATATATCCATAATGTAGCATTTCGGATTTTAAATCCTTTATACTTCCCATTTCTATTATTCCATTTTATCGCCTTTTCTCCAGAAACATTTTTATGAATTCCAAAATAAAATGTGATTTTTTTTTCTGAAATGGAGCACACCTCGGAATTGCACTGAAGATTCTAAGAACACCAATCTTTTTCTCCTCAGAGTGGGAACATTGAATTTGTCTCGTTATGGTGTCAGTCCATTCAAATCTGCTTCCGTCCTGAGGAATATTATATTTGTACCTCAAATAGACTCCGAGAGAACAGTCAATGCAATTCTTTTGAAATTCGAAAATATATTCGACGGCGCGTAATATTTCGGCGAATATCTCTATAAAATAACTTGGAAATCCTAGGATCAATTTCTTTTTCTGTAGGCGGTGATGTCCTTTTTGCGTGAACGGAATAAAAATATTATGGAACTAAGGGTTTCTATTTCACAATTTAAAATATTTACGGTAGAAATATTCGTTTAAAATAGGTATCGAAAATTATGAAATTTATGCAAGCCTTTTTTTAAAAATGGAGCTACAGTGTTATAATGTACGTTTTAACTTAATTATGATTCTCTCAACTGTTTGCAGTCTTAGATGTTTTTTGTATTTATAACCTTACACAAACGCAATCAAATTTCGTTTAGCGTTCAGGAAGCATTCATAGACGGTAAAACATTAAATGAAACAAAATTAAACGAGGTTAACGCCTAAAAAACACAGAGAAAGAGAAATGACGAAATAATTACTTATTAACGTCACACTTTGAAGAAACAGGAGTGTTATAGGCGACATACCTCTTAATTATGAACCACGGTCAAGTGAGAGGATGACAATTGAGATGGAGTCTCACGCATGTTTTATGGCTTAAATATGTTGCTATGGCTTTGGGTTCTTCGATTTCAGAATCATCGACGCCAATGGCCACAATTACGAAGTGCCCTGATTTATCGAGTTAAACTTTTATCCTCTCATAATAGTTAAGTACAAAAAGGTTACGCAACTTTAAGATTGTTCTAGAATTTTTTTTATCTGGAAACCAAGAATTTATAAGGAACTGGCGAGGGAGAGATCACCGGTACAGAAATTAAGATATATTTAGTGATGTGACTCAATGAATTTTGTTGCGCAACCTAAAAGAACCATTAAAACTTGATTGGTCAGTGGAGGAGAAAGAATTAAACATGAGTGAGGTTTCAGGAACGCATTGGAAAAGTAATCTTGTTATCTGTGACTTGAAGTCTGTGGGAAATAGAGAGACGATTTTAGAGCCACTATTTTGGAGTTCAACAGGAGTTTTTTTGTTCAACTAGGTCTTGAAGGTTGCAGTTGGTAAGGCGCTCTAACCAGAAAACTGCAGTTTATCCTCTATATTCTGCTCATGTACATAGCCGATCGCCTCTGTATGGTGCAGGTTTGCATTTTGGAAAATTGTAAGATCTCGTTCATAATGTCTTTGAATACCTTCAGCCATATGCCGTTCATGCATTTAGCAGTTAATTCTTGAAAAGAGAGCTGAGTATTGACTATGGCAGAGGTTGGCAAATTATGTCCCACGAGTTACTGTTGTTTTTATATGAAAAAAAATTGCAACAACACTTTTTGGATCTTACTGGTCAGGTGTCGTCCTTGTCACAATACCGAGTTTCAAAATGACGAGGTCCGTTGCCAATAAGCTTCGTGTTGCTTCTAGTGCGACATTAGTAAAACCAAACAATAACAATAAGGATCATTATTAACAGATGACCATTTGCGAATAATTTTATTTTAATAGGATTTATTCTAGAAAAAAACAATTACATTAAATACTAAAACAAAGATTTATTGATTATATGATAAATATAATAAGAAATAAAACATTTTTTCAATTTTTTCTGTTAATATGTACATATCAATATAATGTAAAATATCACTTGATGTAATAAAAAAAAATCTTGATTTTTTTTGTTGTTGTCACTGATCTATGAAAAGATTTTTCCATATAATTAAGTTCTTGTTTACTAGGCCTGCCGAATTTAAAAAGTTTGAGATGTGTAATTCAAAAAGTGTTTGTGGACCGCTTGAAGATATTATACACTCATTACTATAAAAATTTGTCCATTAGGAAAGAGCTGTCAGAATAAAACGAAATTTTACATGCGAAAGTAAAATATTGATGTAAGTGATTAGAAAATCAAAGCAAAATTATTATTTATTGTAGGAAAAAATACAAATGTATGGAGGTTTTTGTACCTTATTGGGACACCTCTAACGTGAATGTACATGATGTGATACGGTCGGGCATTGAGTCAGACAAGTCCCGTATGATGTCCTGCGACAACTCCTTCCACAGTTGTTATGAACGTGCCTTTAATTCGATCAAATTAATAGGCTGTCCAACATGCTACCTCAAATGATCCTAGATATGCTCGACCAGTAGCAAACCTGGAATCGAAAAGGTCAGAGAAGGGAGGAAATGTAGCGGAAATAGTCCTGTGATACCCTTTCTCTGTGTCGGTGAGCATTGTTCGGTTGAAAAATGGCTCCTGGTAGACCTGCCATGTGTGACAACACATGTAGCTGAATAATGTCAAAAACGTACCTCTGGACTATCATGGTGCCGTGGATCAATGTTAAGGGTGACCGTGTGTTCCTTAGCATTGATGTACGCGATGACACTTCATACCATCACACTAGTAGGAGCGGTGTGTGTGAGCGGTGCACCTTGCTATTGTACGGACTGACAAAGTGACCCGTAGTCAAAGTGTTGCCTGTGTATGGAAGGTGGACAATGAGACAATTGCGCTATGCGTGCGTGTCGTATGATGCGACGGTCTTCTCGACTATTAGACTGTTGAGTTTGTCCCATTTCTGTCACAGACCTCTCTCTTGTCCACTGGTCCCAACACCTCGTTACAGTAAAGTCAGAACGGCCTCAGTGACTACTTGCCAAGCTCACCACCTGGTTACCATTATCCCTATGATTATTTCCCTCTGGAACTCTGACAGCTGCGCATATTGTCTCTGATGGCTGCTTAATGGTATATCTAGTTAAAAGGCGTCCCTCTGCAACATATTAAATTCACGCAAACAAGCTCTCCTTACTTGTTTAATAATCGTAGGAGAATGGAGTTCATCGCTGTCTGGTGGTATTAAGCAATGAGCAATCACGCTGCATTTCTAATCATTTACATGGATGCCTCACACGTACCTTCGTACCAAGTTTCGTAACAATCCCACTCTTACTTCTTGGTACGCAAATTGTTTATGGAAATGAGTGTATATTCTTTTTTAAAAAATTGCACAATTCCTTCTTAAACTTAAGAAGATCAACGTGGAGTTTAATTGAAAGAAAAATAGTCAATAGAATCCAAAAGAATAATTATAAATTAACCAAAAATAATAATAAATATTACAATTTTTTTCAAAAATTCATTTCCATCGAGCCTAATTTTAATTTGGAATAAACAGTACATTGAAGGAACGATAATGGAAATACTATAAGGAACAAAACATGAACTTATGAAACAAGGAAATTAAATTTATATTTCATTGTAAATGTATAACCCAAAAACATTTTGAAAGAATCGAAATCAATAAATGTATGTTTTAAAAGAAGTTCATATGTGTGTCGAGTGACACTTTATAAAATCTGAGCATAAAACGCGATTATTTTCATCGATAAATAATCTTATCCACTAACAATACAAAAACTAATATGATTAGTCTGGCGATAAAATGAGTAATATATTTAACATCTGCAGAAAATTTATAATACGCAAAGACATATAATTTGTGTATTGTAAGTGAAATCTAATATATAAAATGGGTTTAGAGTAATAATGAAATATCCTAAATGTTTTAAATGCTAACAAGAATTCGTTCAGCAACATATTCTTCGTATTCATTATATTTGCTCCTCTTAGATATAGAATTTGTACTAGAGTATTCCTAATACTAAGCTTGCTTGCTATATTAGAATCTTCTAAATATATTACGAAAAGGAACTATAATTAAACGTCTATTCGAAATTCCTTCCCTCTAATGAAAGAATCAATTTCTATTACTATAACTAGAGTGGTAACGTTAGCTACTGAACATTCGCCATTATTAATTTTAATTATAAGAGTCATCGAGAAGAGTCCAATGAATGAAAACTCACTCGCACACATGAACTAAATTTATTGATTTTTATTCAAGTTATAATATTCAAAATATAGCGACTATCTGTTGTAGCAATGAATACTTCTCCTAAACCCACTTAAATTATCATTTGAATATTAATCCATTAATTGCACGAAAATTTTTAAGAAACTTATTTTTCACATCAAGTTAAGTTATTTAAACAAAAATATAATAATAACATTTGCAAAATAGAATAACAATATTCGATTTTTATTTATTTAAAAATTGATCTCCGTTTGGGATAAAGGTATATTACATGTAAATAATTGCTTAATGTTTTTATGAGTGCCATGGAATAACGCAATCAACATGCAATCCAACATCACATTTTACACATTGTTCTTTAAAAATTCACTTTTTCTTTGTTTTCCATTGATTATTCTTTCCAAATAGTATTGCTGAGAATGTTTTATTACATCTTCTGGTACTCGTTTCTGTGAGTTCATACTGTACGACGATCTTCCGCTTTTTTTTCGGGTCAGACACAGAGTGTAGCTCAAAAGAACTTAACAAACTTTCTTTTCAAATTTAATAGGGATATTTTTTCATGAGCAATGCTGTACATTGTATGAACATTAATGGCAATTATATCCCTGGTACTGGTAAAAATAGGAAGGTACCTCTTCTAGTGCGACATTAATGAAACCAATCTAATAATAGATTTCAGCATTAAAACGATATCCTGTCACATTACAACAACAATGCGTATTGCTTACAACTAAAGTGAAAAGTCTTGCTTTAATAAATTACTTTATAAAACTATGATCATAATAACACAAATTATGCAAAAATACTCCAAATTGCATAAATGTTTTATTTAGTTCATCTAAAATTGGTAGTATTTTGAATAACTTGCCCTTGTTTCCGTTTATTATTGGGATACTTATATTGTCTCTAAAGTGTAGATTTCTCTTTTATTTCAGTTCATTATAATTTTTATTCATACATCTTGCACAATTCCAGTTTTTATGTCATCTTTTTCTGAACAATACATCTGTTCTTGAAGTAAAAAGTGCAAAAAAAAAAAAAAAAAAAAAAAAAAAAAATTCCTTTGAAACAGTCTGTGGTGAGCTAAATTGGTGATGATTATTTCGAGTTGCCTAAAATTCATTCTGCTATACGCTACACGATATGGTTTACTATATCCTTTGAGGAGAACATCCCAAAAATTGTTACTGATGTTTTTATACTTAATTTTTTTTCTGTCATGTTTATTTTACGTTACTTGCATCTTTTTCTCCATGACTAGAAATGTTTAATGATGTACTTTTTCTACTCCACTGCGATATGGGTTTTTTTTTCAGATTTCTTTTTTCTTGGAATTATAATATCTTCATTACATTTCCCACAGCGTATTTCTAATGAATCTGGTACATCATTTGGAATGGTATCCTCCGTTGTCATCTATATCTTCCAAATCAGAAACTTATCAGCTCTATCCGGTATCAATTCAACTAAGTCTACAGTACCGTCAAGATCTTCATCAGTTACATGTCTAGATGTTTAGCCCAATATACTTCACGTTTTCTTAGTATTCAATTTTTCCTACCCATTATAAACCAAATTGAATAATTCAAAAATATTCATAAGAATAATAGAACAGCTTTTTTTTATCAATTTTAAACCAGGTTGCTTACTCGTAATTCAAAGCCGATAAGATCGTAAATATAAAATTTTTCAGCTTAAAGATCATGGCCACAGCAATAAAATTATGAAAATTATCTTGCCTAAAGAATAAAAAGGATTAGCGAGGACATAGCAATTATAGATAGAAATGTGTATATTTCAAACCACCATTTCATACTTGATGTTTCTTTCCTCTTTCTCCCTTCCCCTCATTTCATATTTATTTTATTAGTGGACACATTCTTCACATTCGTGACGAAGAACTTTTTTAAAAATGTTTCAATAGCGTATATCATTAAAGTAAATGAAACTCTTGCTTGTAGTGCAAACAGTAAATTACTTTACATTACAAAAGCCGTTAATCACAAATGGAGATCATTGTAATTTTTAGATGATCAAGCTATAAAGTAAACAATTTGTTCAATTTTGATGCTATTTTATTCAGCATTCATTTCCACATAACCTCTATCGGAAAAAATAATTCATTTTAATTATTAGATATTCATTTACCAAATAGACAAATGTGAAACAGCATTATTAAAAGCATTATTTACAACAGAAATGTCAAATATACTTGCACATATCTAAATTACATCAATTAGGAATTAACTTGCTAACTAATTATAACAATTCTTACATATATTTAAATTAAAACAACACATTATTATATAGAAAAAACGAAAATTGAGAAATTGGGAAGGAGCAACATTAAAAACATTGATGATCCTCAAATGAGAAGAGTTTAATTGAATGAGTTAAATTAAATTATCACTTACCGATTCTTTTGGATTCGAGTGAGTAGGATAAGTGAAATTGAAGATCGATTCCTGAACCTTTTTCTTATTTTTTCGAAGGTCTTTCTGATCAATCATTAGATTGTGAAAGATTGGTTCCTACGTATGAATTAGATTCACTACCGCCTAAATATTACCAATCGCAACACTAAATTTTTCGTCGCTTATAAATGAATTTTATAAATTCTATTCATTACTCTTCGTAATTTTGATCAAATCTACATGAATCACATTCACCTTATTGAGCGAAGTTTAATTTTAAACAAATCACATAGACGAGTCCTTAAGGCTATTTGGATGGCAAATCGCGATAGAGCCCCATGTTACAAAATGCACTAAACATTTTATTTAAGAATTTCGAACGCATATCTAGTTTGACTCAGCACTGTCGGGTCTCTTCAAGTTACGATAGAGTTCAGTTCTGTCGAAAGTCGGATTTATATTTTTAGCACGCTTTTATTCAATTCGAGTTATTAAATTTGTACACGAAGCGCAAAAATTAAACTTATGTACGCATAATTATTGAACATATTGGTAATACAAGATCTGTACTCCTTTGTACGTATGTTAAACAAAAATATTACCTAAGTTGACGTAACGTAAAATGTAAATAACAAATGGAAATCCCGCATACACACATACGTAAACATCTGTTTTTGTCAAAACAGTTCTTCTGTGATACTGATAAGTGGTCCCCATAATCATAGAACAAAAGATTTCAATTTGGGATGGTTTGTCTTGAATTTACAGTTGAAAGACCGATTGAAGCTCATTGCACACTTTATGTTCAGGAATGGGAACGGTTCTTACGGGTGAAAAGGACACTTTCTTTCTCGTTGTAGCGACCCAGCATCGCTCCTGAACACGCATTTAAGTAAGAAGATCGTCAAGGTTTGGCACACACAATCACTTGCACGAATTCGACAGTCATGTACATGATTTCATCAGATGCTCAAAACACACTTCATGACCCACACACATGTAGCATTGCTTACCAATATCTACGTTAGGACACAACTTATCAATCTCCCACATATGTCTAATTTATTTATGTAATCGTTTCTTTTAAATATTCAATTCAAAATAAATTTAACGAATGCGCCATATGATGATCTTCTTATTGAATGATTTTAAATTTGTCATACTCATTCTATTCACTTCTTTCTATGATCGATGCTTCTCTTTCCCACTATATGGATCACTTTGGTCTTGTTAATCTCTGAATTCATAAATTAATAAAAATGAATTAATCTCTCTGAAAGAAGAACTCCGTATCGATACATATAAAAAAAACACTTTTTTAAGTGCATAAGCCACAATTTCTACTCTTTCTTTCTGAGTAGAACACTTTACCCATTTTTGTGGTCGTAGGTTGCCTGGGTCGCAAGTCGAGAAGAAGATGTATTATTAATTTAAAACGTTATAAATTATTAATTTTAAACACATTTGATTACATTCTTTATGCTCCATTGAATTTTTCTACGTGTAAGGGTTGTCCAATTAGTATACCATAATTTATTTTATATATATACATACATACAGCGAGTTAATAATATTGAAAATATAACCCTCCTGCATAAATTAATTGTATACTGCTTTCAGCACCTTTTCCTGCCTTCTTAAACAGGAAATCGGTACTCTCAAACTGTTCAAGCACCCCGCCGAAGCCGATTTAATCGCATCGATAGTGCCGAAAAGCCGTCATTCAAGACTTTCATGTCCAAAGGGGAAAAAGAAATCTGAGGTATCTATATTTCGAATGCAGAAGGGTGGAGGTAAGGTTGTGATGTTATTTTTGGTCAATTCTTTCTTCACAACTCGAGACATGCGTATTCTCATGATGGAACATTCGAGTATCAATGATTTTCTTTAGATGCAGCAGAGCCTACTGCTCAAGCTTCTGCATAAAATTTACTGTTCACTTTTTGAACTGCAGGCTCAAACTACTTGTAGACCCTATCTTTCGAATGGAAGAGGACAAAAACATCGATGTCTTTCCTCGTATATCTGAAGTTTTTTTGTGTCACTCAAAAACGCGTTTACACAGATTTCGTAGCTTTCATCATAACTCCCACTAACTAATCCACCAAGCACCTTTTCCCATTAGCTGAAAAATTAAGTCCCGATATTTATGGTACAAGCCATATACATAAAGAATTTTTCATATTTCTAACCTATTTTTTTATTTAAATAAAAAAAATATCGAGGAAAAAACTGCAATTATGTGATTGAATTTAATTTTTCTTATGAATATTGGTACTAACAAAACGCCTTAAATTTGTCGTAAATTAATAGATACTAGACAACTAAGTTTCTTTTAATTTAAACAATTAATTGAATTAATATAAAAGCTTAAAAATATTTATTATCAGTACTTATTATAAAGTACAAATTTCAATATATTTTTATATAAATGAAAGTTAAGATATATGTGCTATTTAGCACAATATCAGTACTTTTGTTTCTCTAACGAATGAAAAAAATCATTTGTTTTTAATTTATTTGTAGAAAAATTATTTGAATTTATGTTATATGTATATTTTTTATTTTAAATACATACTTAGAAAATTCAAGAGTGAAATTTTAAATCAGAGGAAATGGACACAAATATACAAAATACAAAATAAATCTAAGCTTTTAAGGAAAAATATTCATGAACCTCTACCTTCTTTCTCATTTTAACTTTCCACTTTTTAAATCTAAAAATATACACTAAATTTTTAGAATGAATTTTAAGAAATTTTTAAATACACCCTTTTGTTAACTGTTTCATTCATTTATTAAAATTACATCAAAATATTTCTTTGAATGGATAAAACTCCTTTTCTGTTTTATGCTTATTTTTAGAGTGCACAAAAAATGAATAGTGGTTAGATAATTAAAAAAAACATTTTAAGGAAGTATTATAAAAATATTGTAAAGGACAAATATTTAAATATATTTAAAAGACAAAAATGACGAAGTAACTGAAGTTTATGAATAATCTTTTTTCAATTTTAATGAAAAGAGCGGACTTTATTGAAAAGATTAAACATGAAAAAAGTATCTGTATAGCTATTTTATTACAACTTTGAAAGTTTTGATTTTTACTTTTATTGAATTTTTTATTTGTTTTTAATGTTGATAAAATATAATCGAAATTAAAGACAAATGTATAGAAAATAACTTTCAAAATTGATACAAAATCTTATTTTTACATAATAATTGAAGGAGGAAAATGGGCAAATAAAAATTAATTCGAGACTGTCCTCGAGATCATTTTCAGTATATTTCAGTACCACGGCTATAAGAGCTTGTATTCGGCAAAATCTCAGTCCACTAAACGGCAGAATTTAAACAATAATAATTATAGAATTATAATTTTTAACAATAATTTCATTCATTACTATTACGGAAACTGTTATTTTAAAATTAGCAAATAATAGGACAAATAATAAAAAAAAAAAAATTAAACTAATAAATAAAAGTAAAAATTGAAATTGACTTTACTTATCTTATTTTAGCATATGCTATTGTGTTTTTTTTTCTTCTTAAGTTCTCGAAAAAGTAGAATTATTCAAAATAATATTAATTAGCGTTAAGTAAATGTAATTTGGAGCTTCAGGCTTCATAGAAGTAAATACTATCAAGAAAAGAGAATACCATCTTCACATTCCTAATGCATTTTTATTTTCAAAAGAAAAAATATTCTAATGTACAGAAAGGTTTTCAGTACTAACAATAAAAATAGTGAAAACAGACGAATTTGACACAGAAATCAATTATAAAATTAGGTATTAAAAATTAAAGAAAATGATAAATTATCAAAGTAGATAATAACATTCCATTCGGATATCAAAATAAAACTTGACGATAAAATATTAAATATATCTTAGCAGCAATAAATGAGTTTGTAAATATACCTTTTAAGCAAATTGAATGTTATTATTATAATTATAATGTATTACAATGTCAGTCTTTTGAGCCCAACACCATGCATCCTATATTTTATGACCACGAACTTTCTCAAAACAATACTTTAACACATGTTAATAAAATATTATATTGAAGTAATTAATGCAGAATTTCCATTTACAATAGCATGCGCTATTTGTTGCGGAATGAAGTTCTTGTACACCAAATATTTGGCACAATTATCACATGATACCTCCAATTTATACCAACATTGATGACCCAAAGTAAATTAGAAGAATTTTTACATGTTGTCAATCCTTACGTAATTTTAGGTTTTGATTTGAAGCGAGTTGTGATTATAATATTTATATTAATTTGGAATTTTTGAACAGTATTAACCACACATAAAAGCAGATGAAATTAACTGTATTTAAATCATAAAATTATTTGAGATTAAAAAAATTACTTGAAATGCTTGGAAGACTTAAAATTATTGGTTGAAAAAGATGTAAAAAAGGCAAAGGAAATCCTTCTCTTCCGCTATAAAAATCTTGTTACATTTATGAGTTTAAAAATAATTTTCTTATGAAGTAATTTTATAACATACTTTTGATATTTTCATCAACAAACTAATATTATAAAATTATAATTTAAAATAATTTCCATACATAGAAAATTGTCTTTTTTCCATAGGCATTCATTTTATAATATATAAGAAGAAATAGTTTTTAATCAAATAATATTTTATTTCAATTTCCTTAAAACTGTTAATTCTTACTGTATATTACGTGTGTTAAGAGCAAATGTTAATTGTAATAATATATATAACTCTGATTGATTCAATTTTGATTGAGTTTATAAATTCCGGTGTTTATTTTTTACTGTAAAATTTGTTAGGAATAGATTACTACGTAGAGATTAATTTATTTTCATTTTATACAAAAAATAACTACATTTAACCTAAAATATATTCATCTTTATAATTTATCGTTCTGTTTAATATTAATATCTGAAAATAATATTATTGTTCACTTTAACTAATTCTTTCTTATTTGCTTTAATTTTAATATTTAATTGAATAATTGGAATTGTGACGCATAATCGTTTCTTTTATTCTTTTTGTTATAAAAAAATTGGCATTATTTTTGTTTTGCAAATGAAAAGTTATCTTCTCTAAGTTGATGAAAAATATTCCACAAATATCCCAAATTGCATTGTAAACCTTTTTTCTTGTAGGCACGTAGCTTATTTACTCTAATTTAATATTCCAACTTCATATACATCAAAAGGGCGGAAATTCTTAAGATACATACATAAAATTTGTTCGAAGATCATCACTATCAAAAAAAATATTCACTAGTATTAATTACACTTATGTATAATGCATTCCTCAAAATTTTATACATGTATACTTATTAATTAAACTTAACTCTCATAATCAAAATTCTCCACTCAAAAGCCGATGAGGAATAAACATGTATTCGTTGAAAAAAAGAATCTTTTACTTATACATCATCTCAGTCTGAAAAATCTGAACTATTTTTTCAAAATACAATCACAAAAGCTGCAAATATGAGAAATGGATTTTTTTCAAACGCACAAAAAGCAAAACATTTTTGAAAAAAAGAGGCAAAATTAATTTACCAAACTATATTTCGAGGAAAAAAACAATTATTAATTGGAATTTACTGTTTATGACATTTGAAAGAGAAAAAACATATTTTAATTTTCTTAAAAGAAAATTGCTTTCAATTAATTATCCATGTGATGTAATTTTGAACAGTTGAGGTTTTAGGTTTTGATTGTTAGAAGATGGAGATGGATTAAAGAATTAGTGATATTCATGGAAATAATAATTTTATTTCAGAATTTTTAGATGATCATTTGAGATAGTTATTTTTTTAGGAGTAATGATACTTCAAGATTATATAAAACTTTTTAGTATCGAACTTTGTATATAAGTTGATACAAACTTCAACTGATGGATTGCTTGATAGTTGATTCATATAATTTGTTAACGTCACATTAATAATCATCGCGAGGGCTATTAAAAGTTTCTTATTGCTTTCGCTTCCGCTATTGCCCCTTTTGATTTCAATTGTAATGTTAATCCTATGGAATTTCGACTTCCATTTTCAAATCTTTACTATTTGTTTTATTTGAATGCAATTCAGTGCATCTGAAAAAACAAAAAATAATTAAGACTTCTGCTGGAATACTTTGTTCCTCCGATTTTTAAAATTATTTTAAAATATTTCAAAGACCGGAAAACTCAAAAACGTATTATTAAAATAGGGGTAAAAATATTTTTAAAACTTGGAAAACAAATGTTATTCCTCTGAAATTCTAATTATTTTTTACTTTTTCACAAGCACTTTATTGTATTCAAATATATCAAATAGTAAAGATTTGAAAACGGAAATCATAATTCCATAATCATAGAATTAATGTTACGTTATAACCATAGAATTAATATTACGTTCAAGAAATCAAAAGGGCGAAGGCTCCCTTCTAACCGCCATTTTGATTTTGTGGACGTAATGTTAATCCTATGGAATTTCGACTTCACATCCTTACTATTTGATCTGTTTGAATGCAATAAAGCGCGTTTGAAACAACAAATTACATTTGAAAGTTTGTTTTTGATTTTTCTCAAAGTGAGTTTTCTCGACATATTTACATATGGCCACGTAGATATCAGAAAAAGTTATGGACCAAATTAATTTGAATTTTGCTAGAATCTTCCTTATATAGTTTTTAAGAGCCCTTACTACTTTTATGGTTATAAAATTGATATGTGTACAAAGGTGTAAATAATGTATTGTTATAACTTTCTTTTGATTTTTTCATTGTTATTTGACTCGAAACACACAAAAAAAATTGTATAAATAGGAGGAAGGAATAAAGTAATATGATTTTCATCATGAGAGTAGTACTAGCCCCCAAACACTGTTATGGTAAATAAGATAAAATTTACAGAATTATGATATTTTTGTTTACTTTTGAGTTATGAGTGTTATTCTGATAATCAATTTATGTAATATTTTCCCCATGTTTTCCAATCCAATTTTTTTTTAATTGAAAGCGGGTTATTAAATGTGTTTTTCATAGTTTTAGGTGATATTTTAGCATTAAAATATATTTTGATAGCAAATATCAATGTATTTCAAAACTTTTTCTCCAAAGGTGCACGAATACTTTAAAAGTACCGAATAAACTTTTAAAATATAAGTTTTATTTTAGATTTCCAACAATAATTTGTTCTATGTTAATATTTAAACACCTTAAATACACCTTACAAAATACACAGATCTTTGTTTAAAAATATTTACGAATTTTCATTAACTACTTTAAATACTAATAATTTAAAAAAAACCTTTTAATATTACTTTTTCATAATGAAACTTTTATAAACTTCCTTTATTAACCGATTGAAAACTCGGCGTGGTTAAATTGCAAAAAGACTTTCAAACTCTTAGCATTTTTTTTAAATCGAGCATCGTCTGATTAAGTTCGTTAATATTAATTATACATAAAGTTTGTAAAAATCTTACTATCTAAACTTCAGGGGAAAATTTTGAAAATTTAATTGGATGTACGTTTTCAGTGTCTAGATATGGCATATAATTAAAATTTTTAACGAAAACTTATTGATAAGTTATTTAAAAATTTCAAGAGCTAAGCAATTTTTATTACATAATAACTCAAGAGTTAAAAGTTATAATTTATTACTTATTTTTACTATTTTATTTGCTTTTGCGTTTTGGTTTGTAGTTTGTTTTCCGAATATTTTCATGGTCATCCATCTTAAAAAAACTATGGAAATATATTAGATTTTACGATAGAGTTCGAAATTCTTACATTTATATATTTTCAAAGGTAGCCTTTTTTGTTTTACAGAACCGAAAAAAAGAGTGAGAAAATTAAAAGGAAATATGTTCTAGGTTAATAAACTACAAGTTTCGAATTACTGGACAAGAACAATCGATATGTACATGGTCGTGGTAGCTTAGTAATGATGATTAGAAATTCGTGGCCGATGATGATGTCTTCGTGTCATGGGTTCGATTCCTAATGACACTAAATACTAACCATGCAGTGGTATTGATACATGTTAAATCTGTTGGGCTCCAAGTTCTCTTGCAATGTGATTGGATAATTCAGAGAGGAGTGGCAGCATCGTCCTCGTCTTTTGACGAGGAATCAAAATTACGTGGTCAGTCCTCAATAGCTCTAATTTCGACGTTAATAAACAATCGATTAGTCAACATCAATATTTTTTTTTCAGTTG
Source organism: Nephila pilipes (assembly GCA_019974015.1). NCBI lineage: Eukaryota > Metazoa > Arthropoda > Arachnida > Araneae > Nephilidae > Nephila > Nephila pilipes. Next base: position 2,063,744 of record BMAW01017198.1, read on the forward strand.
TATAAAATAATAATACTTTGTAATTAATTAGTGCAAATTTTCAACGTACATTTTCAGAAAATAAAAACTTGCTACTATGTAGATTTGAATAAGATTACAAACTTATTCATAAGTATATTATTTATGTTTCTTTTTTCATTAGTTCTTCTGTATTTCTAGAAGACATTTTGAGAGTACTAATTCAAATATTTGCAGTAAAACCGTTCGTGAATATTAAATAAATTTAAATTTGTGAATATTTAATTAAATTTCATGATCCGTAATAAATTAAAATTGCCTTCTTTTGCAGTTTGAACTTAATAATCCAAAGAATCGAATCCGAAAATTTACATTTATCATAAAATATAATATGCACGTATTGAAATACAAAGCTTTTATTTAATTCATTAAAAATTACTTGGAACAAATCTTTCGAATTTCAAATTTGACCATTCTCCATTCAGAAATATTTCCTGAATTACGTTGTAAAATTGAAAACAGCATCCCTTTGTTTCAAGCAAACACAGTTATGATTGTTTTCTGAGAAATAATCATAGTATACTAATTTAAGTAAATGGTTATTTATGAGTAACATCTCTATCGGAAACTCACTTGAAACATTGTAGAACAATGTATTTCCTCTATTTCTTAATAAATGTTTGCATGTATTATGTAAAATTAATATGTTAATTACGAAATTATAAAATTTTGTAATTAATTCAACTCTTCATGTAGATTTTCTACAAAATGTTATTATACTTATAAATTAAAAGTAACTTCAACACTATATAGGCTTAAAAATGATCCAAAATAAAAGAATTAATGCAAAGTACATTTCAATAAATACTACCCATCCATTAACCTAAAAAGTAAACAATTTGTTAACACTTTTGAAAAACCTATAAGAAAGGAGAAAAAAAAATCATTGAAAGTTACCGTATATTTAATAGTATATTAAATCCAATTTTATCCAAAATTTCATCCTCCCAAAAAAGGTTTCTTATGCGAAGGGTTGCCACAAAAAATTAATTATTACTAATACCTGGATAAAATTTATTCTTCACATTAACTCTGATTCTTATATACTCAATGTTGTAAATTACAGCTATTAAGGTTGATTTGTTTGGATTTAGGTAGATTAAAAATAACACAGATTATATATTGTAAAGATTTAATTATTATATCCGGGTACCAAAATTTTAATTGTTCCTAAAAATGAGTGACAAAAACTTGATTTCTATTTATTATTCTTAAAACTGCTCTATATAGTCAACATCTCCCATCGATTCTTGATTCATCGAAAGCCGCCATTTTAGAACTCAGCACATTGAGCTCTATTTTCTCCACACTGCTGGTTACTTTATTCTATGACTTCTTGAAATCAAACAAATCGATATTAAATGCTATAATTTTCAACATTATGTACTTAAGAATCAGTTAGTGTACAGAATAAATTTTATCCAGATAACACAGGTTATTTCTTTAGATTAATTAAAATTTTATGATACTACTTCGTATATGGATAATATTACAAATATTAACAAATTCCTCGAAATACAAATGTTCATAATTAGCTTTACCGGAAACTTAAGGTTGACATTAAGTTCAGAAAATAAGTCAGAACACCTTTTTGTAGATATTCTGGATGACAGCATCAACAATCCCTCCAAATCACTAATGAGGGAAGAATAGAGCAAATGATTGCAAGACGACGGTTCCAACCTAACACCAACGGGAAAAGTTAAGATGTCTACAAATTAATAAAGTTAGCAGCTGGGTGAAGAAGTCGTGAAATGATGTGAAGAATGAAGTTATAGAAAAAGGTCGGTATAAAAAGTGCGGCATAAGCAACAACACGGATGTTACTGAAGGTAATACAATGCAGGAAGGCAGTGACTCTGTTGATGATAATGAACCAGTTGATGCAGGTAATTCTAGCGTATCACATGAGAGTGATATAAAATTTAATGATTTTTATGACGTAAAAAATACCTCTTTTACGAGTATATCTTATAAAAAAATACGCCTTTTATTGAAACTTTTTTCAAACTGTTAAGCCCATACAATAAGGAATTCCTTATACCCATTAAAATAAGGTATATATTTTTAAAATGATTTAAATATCTAATTTAATAAAATATTGCTGTTGATTTTCGACGAAAAAATGAGTGGCTGTGGTAGCCTAGTAGTCCTAGTCGTGGACTCACGACCGGTGTTGTTTTCATCGAATCGTGGGTTCTAGGCTTGATGTTACCAAAGCCTCGCTATATAGGGGGCTGATGCACGTTGACTCTGGTCGAGGTCATAAATCTTCCCGTTGTAGTGGTGAAGAAGTTTGGATTGGGAGATGTCAACTCAGGTTTTGTCCTCGCCACTTGACCGAGGCTCAAAATTGCGAGAAACGTCGCCGAAACTCTTCGTGTTGCTTCTCAATGTGACGAACTAATGAACAATCAAATCGATAAAAAAATGACGTAATTGTGGATAGTAAGAAACATAAGGCGTGTAAAATTTCAGTTTTATCTATTTCAAATTTTTTTTTAATAATTCAATAAAATTATTTTGTTAGTAATTAGTTGAGGCGATAAAATAGGCATCTTCTCGTAAATTAAATTTTCAATCCGTTTGAGCAGCCAGAAAGTATAATCAAAAAATTTCTATAAAATCTGCTCTCTTATCACCTAATTATTTTTCAATTTGTTCCTTTAATTATCGAGGAATTTACATAGCAGAAATATGCACAAAATACAAGACATTGCTGCACGATTGTTAAACACATGAGCCGCGGCTATTTTGTAAAGTACCACAGCAAATAGAGGAGACGTGCTGCAGCATGTGCTGAAAAGGAAGGATAGCCAAGTTGTATGAAAGTCTGCACCAGAGGTAAACAAAGATACTAAAAGTTGTCATAAAATGGAAAGACTAAACATATGAACTGAGGAAACTTATATTAAATTTTTCTAATTAGCACAAGCAATCTACACAAATATTTTTTTAAATTTTTTCTTGTGTGTTTTGAAGTTATTGGGGTATAAAAATGCCTTGAATAAACTCACAGGCTGAATTTTGTCGAATTATAATTTTTTTTGGTGTTTTATTTTTAAACAAGGCATACTTTTTTAATGGCATTATTCCTGATAATTTTTGATTACCCGAAATGCTTCTACTTAATTGTAATACATGTATAATATTGTTATAAAAGTTATATTATAAAATATTAATCAAAATTTCAATAAAAAACAGTTGTATAATTGTATTAAAACTAAACCATAATAAAATTGGAATAGACTCATATATAGAGTATAAAGTCGATATAAATTAGTATATAAAGGTGCTGCGTTATTTCTCAAGGCAAATTAGTTCAGAAAACGTCCAAAACTTCGCATTTTATCTCTAAATGAGAAAGTGTTATATGTGTATGTGCGTACGCCCCCTTATAATCCCTGAAACCCTCAATATTTTTTGTTACCTATTTGCCCACATTCACTTTTAATTTTCATTCACTGCCATAGTTAGTTACATATACTAGTCGTAATATATTTCCCTATATAATTAGGTATAAATTGCGCAAAATCCAGCTATTTAAACTAACATTGGAAGAAATCATTGTATCATTCAACATTCATTTTTATCGGTAAAATAATTTCGAGCTATTTTGAGAATGATTAATCACTTATTGGGAAAAAATTGAATACTTTGTCCCTCTCCGTTATTAATACCTTAATACCTTAATAACGGAGCAAATAATCAAAATTCAATCTTTAACTTGCTCTACCTGTGGAAAAAGTTCCCTATACGCGTAATGAGTAACGTTAAATATAATACCTCAGAATTTATCTTACCGAATCAATCGAGTTCGAGTCCTTAGACGATTTATAAATGAGAGTTTGAATTCTTGATTCTTTCTAGATTGTCTCTGTGCTCCAACGCAGATCTGACACAGATGTCAGGATAACTATGTCCACAACCAAACAACTTAGTATTAAACGTTTCACCACTTATACATGCATCTCCTCAATTTCATTCATTACACTTAATAACTCTAATCTAATCTACGTAAGTCAAGTTTAATTTATTGGTAGTTTGTAGTTAGGCTATTCGCTTTTTTCTCCTCTCTCAACAGTACGCTTTAGTAACTTGAATTATAAATAACACTGATAAAAATGAGTTTTTTGAACATGAGTTTCTTTCAAACCTCACACTTTGCGTAATATAATTTTCTTATACCTTAAATTTAAGAGCAAAGGGGAACATTGCGTCAAATTGAATTTATTCAATAATTAGTTGAAATAATTTATTTTATTAACTGACGTTTATTAAATTTATCATCTAAAATAAATACGTGTAAATTTTCTTAGCTCAATTAAGCATTGCAAAGTGAATGAATTTGATTTACAAAAGAAGTAAAAGAATTCAAAACGCATTAAAAATTGACGACACATACCAAATACACAATGTGAGTGGGCTACGTTGCATATATCTTTTTGTAACATTTATTTATTGTTGCACCTTGGCGACGTATTTGGCGACCATTTGGCGACTTTGCCAGAAACTTAGCGTAAAATTTAACTCTTTAAATAATTAGTTTTAATCAATTAATTTTTATTAATTATAATTAAATTATCGTAATGTCATTCTAGATTATCGTGAATAGAAAATTTCAGCTCAATTGAGAGCTTTAAAATGTGAGAAAAAAACCCATTAAAGAGTTTTGACCAGGCATACAATGTGAGGCGTACAAAACCCATTAAAAATAACAACTTTTTACCAACCCGAATGAAACGTGATTAGGTAAATTAAATTCAGATAAGAAGTGTAATTAATTCAATTATAGATAGTGATTTATAAGCTTAACAGAAGTGAAAGGAATCAGAAGGGAGCTAGAGGACAACGACAAGCTGATAGATATCCGTAAATTGAATGGGACTATCGTAATAATGTTTGCATTAAAATTAGTTAGAAACGATTCCTAATTATAGTAATAGCATTTGAACCTTAAACAAGAAGTGTTTTAGAATCGGAACTAACGATTTGGTAAGGTGATACCTGATTATATAAATGTAAACTAGGTTTAAATGAATTAAGAGGTATTCAAAGAGAGAAATCTTCCATATTGTGCGTTGATAGAAAAATGAATTGTGTTGTTTTGTTCTGACGTTTGTTCAAAGGAATTTATTGGCTAATTAATTAGAATTTAAAATAGATGCAAAGTTTAATAATGAAAGAGTTACGTCACAATAGAATTTTTAAATTCAAACATCCTCAAATCAAAAATCCCCAAAGTGTAATATGGAGAGAAATCCTAGTAGAGCTTACGTTATAGCATGGCTGTGTATTTAAAATTTCTTAATAGATTTTCTTAACTAAATTAAGGAAAACATGCACTATACATATATAATTCAACTCATGAAAACATTATGAATATAATTTTTGCAATTTATTAGTTATGAGATTAATAAGCATAAATTCAAAAATAATGACTGAATTAATTCACCCATGTTCCTCATGATATTTATAGAATTTCACACGTATTTATAGTGACTTATGATTCTTCAAAAATAAAATTAGATTGAAAATTCATATCCTAATATTTTATCGGCTATTGCATTTTACTAGCTGTAAAATTCTTTTATTTTCATTTGAGCGTGAAACAGCTGCTACTAGAATCTCAAAAAAAAAGAAGGACGTTTCATATGTTGAACCATCAACCTGTGAAATTAGGAAAATGGTTTCGGAAAGTTATAAGTGAAATTTGGAAGTTTTCCTTCAACTTTCACTAGTTTATTTCTTACATGAATGAAAATATCGAGAAGTAAGAATATGCTTCGTTCCTTTTTTTTTTTTTTTTTTTTTTTAAAAATTTTAAAAAAAAAAAAGAATGTGAAAAATGTGCGCGTTTCATAGATATAGAAGAAAGCTCTAAGTTTGACAAAATATTCTTTATTGGGAAATCAAAACGATTTTTACTCTTTTTCCACAGTTTTGATGCCTTAGAATAAAAATCATAAGGAAAATGGCTAACGGGAATAAAAACTTTTAGCATATTTATTTTAATATAGCTCGTAGTTTCAATATTTATTCTGATATTTCATTTTAATAACATAGAAAAATAATAAACTCTGATATAAAATTACAATATTTATTGAAGCTGATTTGAGAAATTAGTTTGAGAGGTGCGTATAAATAAATATATATATATATATTGTATCTGCATTTAATTTCTTTTCAATGCTGTACATTCTTGTAATCAGCTTAATGTATTTTATTGTGTTGAAGAAAAAATAATCAGCAAATAAATGATATGTATAAATTAATACATGCTAATTAAAATAAAATTGAATTCAATTGTTAATTAAAATAAACTTTTCCTAAAAACTGAAAAATGTAAATGTATTGCAGAATTTAATATAACATTTTTAAATATTGTTTTCGTGTTCGTTTTGATTATAACTTTCTTAATTTTGCAAAAGTCATTATTGTTTTTAAAAACGCAAAAATTTCGAAAGAATGTATAAT
>BMAW01017198.1:2082235-2107824 GCA_019974015.1 Nephila pilipes
CATAGTTTTAGGTGATATTTTAGCATTAAAATATATTTTGATAGCAAATATCAATGTATTTCAAAACTTTTTCTCCAAAGGTGTACGGATACTTTAAAAGTACCGAATAAACTTTTAAAATATAAGTTTTATTTTAGATTTCCAACAATAATTTGTTCTATGTTAATATTTAAACACCTTAAATACACCTTACAAAATACACAGATCTTTGTTTAAAAACATTTACGAATTTTCATTAACTACTTTAAATACTAATAATTTTTTTAAAAAAACCTTTTAATATTACTTTTTCATAATGAAACTTTTATAAATTTCCTTTATTAACCGCTTGAAAACTCGGCGTGGTTAAATTGCAAAAAGACTTTCAAACTCTTAGCTTTTTTTTTTTAAATCGAGCATCGTCTGATTATGTTCGTTAATATTAATTATACACAAAGTCTGTAAAAATCTTACTATCTAAACTTCAGGGAAAAGTTTTGAAAATTTAATTGGATGTACGTTTTCAGTGTCAAGATAAGGCAGATAATTAAAATTTTTAACGAAAACTTATTGATAAGTTATTTAAAAATTTCAAGAGCTAAGCAATTTTTATTACATAATAACTCAAGAGTTAAAAGTTAACAATTTATTACTTTTTTTCATTATTTTATTTGCTTTTGCGTTTTGGTTTGTAGTTTGTTTTCCGAATATTTTCATGGTCATCCATCTTAAAAAAAACTATAGAAATTTATTTAGATTTTACGATAGAGTTTGAAATTCTTACATTTATATATTTTCAAAGGTAGCTTTTTTTGTTTTACAGAACCGAAAAAAAAGCGTGAGAAAATTAAAAGGAATTATGTTCTAGATTAATAAATTACAAGTTTCGAATTACTGGACAAGAACAATCGATATGTACATAGTCGTGGTAGCTTAGTAATGATGATCGGAAATTCATGGCCGATGATGATGTCTTCGTGTCATGAATTCGATTCGTAATGTCACTAAATACTAACCATGTAGTTGTATTAATACATGTTAAATCTGTTGAGGCTCCTTGCAATGGGATTGTGATGGGACAATTCAGAGAGGAGTGGCAGCATTGTCCTCGTCTTTTGACGAAGAATCAAAATTACGTGGTCAGTCGTCAATAGTTCTAAGTTCGACATTAATAAACAATCAATTAGTCAACATCAATATTTTTTCCCAGTTGTATAAAATAATAATACTTTGTAATTAATTAGTGCAAATTTTCAACGTACATTTTCAGAAAATAAAAACTTGCTACTATGTAGATTTGAGTAAGATTACAAACTTATTCATAAGTATATTATTTATGCTTCTTTTTTGATTAGTTCTTCTGTATTTCTAGAAGACATTTTGAGAATACTAATTCAAATATTTGCATTAAAACCGTTCTTGAATATTAAATAAATTTTAGTTTGTGAATATTTAAGGAAATTTCTTGATCCGTAATGAATCAAAATTTCTTTCTTTTGCTGTTTGAACTTAATAATCCAAAGAATCGAATCTGAAAATTTACATTTATCATAAAATATAATATGCACGCATAGAAATACAAAGCTTTTATTTAATTCATAAAAATTTTTCTTGGAACAAATCTTTCGAATTTCAAATTTGACCTTTCTCTATTCAAAAATATTTCCTGAATTACGTTGTAAAATTGAAAACATCATCTCTTTGTTTCAAGCAAAACCAATTTTGATTGTTTTCTGAGAAATAATCATAGTATACTAATTTAAGTTAGTGGTTATTTACGCGCAACATCTCTATCGGAAACTCACTTGAAACATTGCAGAACAATGTATTTCCTCTATTTCTTAATAAATATTTGCATGTATTATGTAAAATTAATATGTTAATTACGAAATTATAAAATTTTGTAACTAATTCAACTCTTCATGTGGATTTTCTGCAAAATATTATTATACTTATAAGTTTAAAGGAACTTCAACACTATTTAGGCTTAAAAATGATCCAAAATAAAAGAATTAATGTAAAGTGCATTTCAATAAATACTACCCATCCACTAACCTAAAATGTAAACAATTTGTTAACACTTTCGAAAAACCTGTAAGAAAGGAGAAAAAAAATTAATTGAAAGTTACCGTATATTAAATTGTATATTAAATCCAATTTTATCCAAAATTTGATTCTTCCAAAAAAGGTTTCTTATGCGAAGGGTTGCTCAAAAAATTAATTATTACTAACCTAGTGATCTGGATAAAATTTATTCTACATATTAACTCTGATTCTTATATACTCAACGTTGTAAATTACAGCTATTAAGGTTGATTTGTTTAGATTTAGGTAGATTAAAAATAACACAGATTATATTGTAAAGATTTAATTATTATATTCGAGTACCAAAATTTTAATTGTTACTAAAAATGAGTGACAAAAACTTGATTTTTATTTATCATTCTTAAAACTGCTCTATATAGTCAACATCTCCCATCGATTCTTGATCCATCGAAAGCCGCCATTTTAGAACTCAGAACATTGAGCTCTATTTTCTCTACACTGCTGGTTACTTTATTCTATGACTTCTTGAAACCAAGCAAATCGATATTAAATGCTATAATTTTCAACATTATGTACTTAAGAATCAGTTAGTATACAGAATAAATTTTATCCAGATAACACAGGTTATTTCTTTAGATTAATTAAAATTTTATGATACTACTTCGTATATGGATAATATTACAAATATTAACAAATTCCTCGAAATACAAATGTTCATAATTAGCTTTACCGGAAACTTAAGGTTGACATTAAGTTCAGAAAATAAGTCAGAACACCTTTTTGTAGATATTCTGGATGACAGCATCAACAATCCCTCCAAATCACTAATGAGGGAAGAATAGAGCAAATGATTGCAAGACGACGGTTCCAACCTAACACCAACAGGAAAAGTTAAGACGCCCACAAATTAATAAAGTTAGCAGCTGGGTGAAGAAGTCGTGAAATGATGTGAAGAATGAAGTTGTAGAAAAAGGTCGATATAAAAAGTGCGGCATAAGCAACAACACGGATGTTACTGAAGATAATACAATGCAGGAAGGCAGTGACTCTGTTGATGGTAATGAACCAGTTGATGCAGGTAATTGTAGCGTATCACATGAGAGTGATATAAAATTTAATGATTTTTATGACGTAAAAAATACCTCTTGTTTTACGAGTTTATCTTATTAAAAAATACGCCTTTTATTGAAACTTTTTTCAAACTGTTAAGCCCATACAATAAGGAGATCCTTATACTCATTAAAATCAGGTATATGTTTTTAAAATGATTTAAATATCCCATTTAATAAAACAATGCTGTTGATTTTCGACGAAAAATGAGTGGCTGCGGTAGCCTAGTGGTCATAGTCATGGACTCACGACCGGTGTTGTTTTCGTCGAATCGGGTGTTCGAGGCTTGATGTTACCAAAGACTCGCTATACAGCGGGGCTGATATACGTTGACTCTGGTCGAGGTCATAAATCTTCTCGTTGGAGTAGTGAAGAAGTTTGGATTGGGAGGTATTAACTCAGGTTTCGTCCTCGCTTCTTGACCGAGGCTCAAAATTGCGAGATCCGTTGCCAAAACTCTTCGTGTTGCTTCTCCATGTAACGAATTAATGAACAATCAAATCGATAAAAAAATGACTTAATTGAAGATAGTAAACATAAAGCGTGTAAAAGTTCAGTAATTATTTTGCTAGTAACTAGTTGTGGCGATAAAGGAGGCATCATCTCGTAAATTAAATTTTGAATCCGTTTGAGCAGCCTAGAACCAGAAAGTATAATCAAAACATTTCTGTAAAATATGGTGTTTTATCACCTAATTATTTTTCAATTTGTTCCTTTAATTATCAAGGAATTTACATAGCAGAAATATGCACAAAATGCAAGACACCGTGGCACGGTTGTTAAATACATGAGCCGCGGTTATTTTGTAAAGTACCACAGCAAATAGAGGAGACGTGCTGCAGGCGTAGCATGTGCTGAAGGAAGGATAGCCAAGTTGGATGAAAGTCTACAACAGATGAAAACAAAGAGACAAAATGTTGTTTTGGAACGGAAAGACTAAACAAATGTTATCCAAGGAAACACATATTAGATTAGCTTTAAACACCTAATTAAATAAAATCTAGCACAAGTAATCTATAAAAGTATTTTTTTAAATTTTTTCTTGTGTGTTTTAAAGTTATTGTGGTATAAAAATGCCTTGAATAAACTCATTGGCTGAATTTAGTCGAATTATAATTTATTGGGGGTTTTATTTTTAAACAGGCATACTTTTTTAAATGATATTATTATTGATAATTTTTGATTATCCCAAATGCTTCTACTTAATTGTAATACACGTATAACATTGTTCCTTTTATGAAAGTTATATTGTAAAATATTAATCAAAATTTCAATAAAAATAGTTGTGCAATTGTATTAAAACTAAACCTTAATAAAATTAAAATAGACTCATATATAGAGTATAAAGTTGGTATAAATTAGTATACAAAGGTGCTGGGTTATTTCTCAGGGCAAATTAAATCAGAAAATATCCAAAACTTAGCATTTTATAGCTAAATGAGAAAGTTTTATATGCGTATGTGCATATGCCCCCTTATACTCCCTGAAACCCTCATTATTTTTTTGTTATCTATACCTTTTTGCCCACATTCACTTCTAATTTTCAATCACTGCCATAGTTAGTTACATATACCAGTCGTAATATATTCCATATATAATTAGGTATAAATTGCATAAAATCCAGCTATTTAAATTAACATTGGAAGAAATCACTGTATCATTCAATGTTCATTCTTATCGGTAAAATAATTTCGAGCTATTTTGAGAATGATTAATCACTTATTGGGAAAAAAGTGAATACTTTGTCCCGCTCCGTTATTAATACCTTCTGCGGTCATTATTAATTACTTATATGGAAGCTAATCAAAAGTCCAATGAATAGAAAGTCATACAATGATATTAACCAACTTATTTTTTTCAGATCTGCAAATCATCAAAATTCAATCTTTAACTTGCTCTACCTGTGGAAAAAGGTCCCTATACGCGTAAGGAGTAACGTTAAATATAATACCTCAGAATTTATCTTACCGAATCAATCGAGTTCGAGTCCTTAGACGATTTATAAATGAGGGCTCGAATTCTTGATTCTTTCTAGATTGTCTCTGTGCTCCAACGCAGATCTGACACAGATATCTCACACGGATAACTATGTCCACAACCAAACAACTTAGTATTAAACGTTTCACCACTTATACATGCATCTCCTCAATTCCATTCATTACACTTAATAACTCTAATCTAATCTTCGTAAGTCACGTTTCATTTATTGGTAGTTTGTAGTTAGGCTATTCGCGTTTTTCTCCTCTCTCACCAGTACGTTTTAGTAACTTGAATTATAAATAACACTGATAAAAACTAGTTTTTTGAATATGGGTTTCTTTCGAACCTCACACTTTGCGTAATATAGTTTTCTTATACCTTAAATTTAAGAGAAAAAGGGAACATTGAGTCAAATTGAATTTATTCAATAATTAGTTGAAATAATTTATTTTATTATTTGACGTTTATTAAATTTATCATCTAAAATAAATACGTGTAATTTTTTAGCTCAATTAAGCATTGAAAAGTGAATGAATTTGACTTACAAAAGAATTAAAAGAATTCAAAACCCATTAAAAATTGACGACACATACCAAATACACAATATGAGTGGGCTACGTTGCATATATATATTTGTAACATTTATTTATTGTTGCACCTTGGCGACGTATTTGGCGACCACTTGGCGACATGGCCAGAAACTTAGCGTAAAATTTAACTCTTTAAATATTTTTTTAATCAATTAAATTTCATTAATTATAAATAAATTATCGTATTGTCATCTAAAACAATCATGTATAGAAAATTACAGCTCAATTGATCGTTTTAAAATGTGAGAAAAAACCCATTAAAGAGTTTTGACCAGGCATACAATGAGAGTTGAAGAAAACCCATTAAAAATAACAGCTTTTTGCCAACCCAAATGAAACTTGATTAGGTAAATTAAGATAAGATGTAATTAATTCAATCAGAGATAGTGATTTATAAGCTTAACAGAATTGAAAAGAAACAGAAGGGAGCTAGATAATAACGACTAGCTGATAGATATCTGTAAATTGAATAGGACGATCGTAATAATGTTTGCATTGAAATTAGTTAGAAGCGACTCCTAGTTATAGTAATAGCATTTGAACCTTAAACAAGAAGTGTTTTAGAATCGGAACTAGCGATTTGGTAAGGTGATACCTGATTATATAATTATAAACTAGGTTTAAATGAATTAAGAGGTATTGATAGAGAGAAATCTTCCATATTCTGCGTTGATAGATAAATGAATTGTGTTGTGTTGTTCTGATGTATGTTCAATTGAATTTATTGGCTCATTAATTATACTTTAAAATAGATGCGAAGTTTGATAATGAAAGAATTACGTCACAGTAGAATTTTTAAATTCAAACAACATCAAATCAAAAGCCCCCAAAGTGTAATGTGGAGGGAAACTCCCGGTAGAGATTAAGTTATAACATGGCTTTGTATTTAAAATTTCTTAATAGGTTTTCTTTATTAAATTAAGGAAAACATGTACTATACATATATAATTCAACTCATTGAAAACTTTATGAATACTATTTATGTAATTTATTAGTTATGAGATTAATAAGCATAAATTCAAAAATAATGACTAAATTAATTCACCCATGTTCCTCATGATATTTATAGAATTTCATTCTTATTTATAGTGACTTATGATTCTTCAGAAATAAAATTAGATTGAAAATTCATATCCTAATACTTTATCGGCTATTGCATTTTACTAGCTGTAAAAATCTTTTATTTTCATTTGAGCGTGAAACAGCTGCTACTAGAATCTCAAAAAAAAGAAGGACGTTTCATATGTTGAACCATCAACCTGTGAAATTAGAAAAATGGTTTCGGAAAGTTATAAGTGAAATTTGGAAGTTTTCCTTCAACTTTCACTAGTTTATTTCTTACATGAATGAAAATATCGAGAAGTAAAAATATGCTTCCTTCTTCTTCTTCTTCTTTTTTTTTTTTTTGAAAAATTTAACAGCCTAAAAGACTGTGAAAAATATACGCGTTTCAAAGATATAGAAGAAAGCTCTAAGTTTGACAAAATATTCTTTATTGGGAAATCAAAACGATTTTTACTCTTTTTAAACAGTTTTGATGCCTTAGAATAAAAATCATAAGGAAAATGGCTAAAGGGAATAAAAACTTTTTAGCATATTTATTTTAATATAGCTCGTAGTTTTAGTATTTATTCTGATATTTCATATCAATAACATAGGAAAATAATAAACTCTGATTTAAAATTACAATATTTATTGATGCTGATTTGAGAAATTTGTTTGAGATGTATATATATATATATATATATATATATTGTATCTGCATTTAATTTCTTTTCAATACTGTACATTCTTGTAATCAGCTTAATGTATTTTATTGTGTTGAAGAAAAAATAATCAGCAAAGAAATGATATGTATAAATTAATACACGCTATTTAAAATAAAATTGAATTCAATTGTTAATTAAAATAAACTTTTCCTAAAAACTGAAAAATGTAAATGCATTGCAGAATTAAATATAACATTTTGAAATATTGTTTTCGCGTTCGTTTTGATTATAACTTTCTTAATATTGCAAAACTCATTATTGTTTTTAAAACCGCAAAAATTTCGATAGAATGTATAATTATTTGTAGAGATTTTTTGCAATTTTGTACTCAGATGTGTTGCAAGAAAAATTTTACTCATTATATATAAAAAAAAGGAAAGAAAAAGAAAAAAAAACTGTAGTTGGAATTATTTTATACGTTTCAATAATAATTAATAAAAAAATGAATTTTTTTTATCTAAATTAGGCCGAGAGAATATTTATAATGAGGAGTACATGTACTGTATATTTGAAATATATCTGAAGATTTTCCGTGAAAATATTGATGGTAAAACGTGTTTATAAATTATGTGAGAATTAATGAATACTAACATAGTTTTACTTTAAAATATATGGGAATTCATAGTTATATAAACAAAGCACTTAATTTCAAATTGAACGTTTGTAGTATAAATTAATATTAATTTTTTAAGACAATATTTAATCTTTTTTATTAAAACAAAAGGAAACTGAAGCTGTTTACAGAAGGTGTTTTACTTAGTCTATACGAGGAAAATATGTAATTCATTCGAATTACACGCATGTAATACTTCTAATAAAGTAATTCAACTTTTACAACAAAAATATAAGTAAAATTTTTAAAAAAATATTATATCTATTAAGATTAATATTGTAAAGATTTTTATTCGCTCATGATCAGATCGTAAAACCTGTAGCCATCGGTTCACCCAGTAATGAAGCTGGATTATGTTAATTCTGGTCGAGTTCATATATATGTATATATACTGTTGTGTAATGAAATTGCAAAAAGGGAGTTGTTGCTATCAGTAGAATGAACACGCAATTCAGTAGAAAGGTGATGCGTATGCAAATGTCAGGAACAAAGCGCCATAGGTGACGTGAGTGTACGCAAAACGCGTGCGGTCGGCGCGCAGCTCAAGACCACAATAAAAGGAAGAACAGAAGCGCAATTACAGACATTCATTGCAAATACGAGTGAGTTCTTTCGAGAGATGACTAGGAGAAATCACCTAGACGACTTCACACGTGGAAAAATAATCGGAAAGCTTGGAAAGCCTTCCGAAACATAGGTACAGCTGTTAGAAAGGTTGGTGGTGGCCGACCTAGGAAAACAACTGTAGTGAATGATCCATTTAGTCCTTCAGGCGAAAAGAGCCCGATACCATTCAGCAAGCGCCATTGATCAGCAGCTAAGTACAGCAACAGGGTGACAAGTCTCGTGGATAACTGTGGTCAGACAATTTCACAAATGTGGCCTATTCGCCCGCCGTCCTAAACGCTGTATCTCTTTGACAGTTGGCCATCGGCGGCATCATTTAGAGTGGTATAAGGGGCAGAAAAACTGGACACCTCATCAATAGAGAAGTGTTCTCTTTACGGATGAGAGACGCTTGTGTCAGTGCCATAAGCGATTCTCAACGCCAATTGATTTGGAAAGAGTCGGAACACGGTTTTATCCCTGGCAT
The DNA here is from genome assembly GCA_019974015.1 of Nephila pilipes. Classification (NCBI taxonomy): domain Eukaryota; kingdom Metazoa; phylum Arthropoda; class Arachnida; order Araneae; family Nephilidae; genus Nephila; species Nephila pilipes. The sequence goes on from BMAW01017198.1 coordinate 2,091,416, forward strand.
TATGCTGAACGGGCGAATTGAGCTCCTCGTTTTCGATTGAGGTTCTGTAACCGGATATTGCTATTGTAAGGAGATAATCCTTCCCCCAAGTGCGTGTGTTCGGAGTTGCTATTCGACCAGACTTCGTTTTCATGGATGCCAATGCTCGGTCACTCCCGATTGCTGATGTGTAGCAGTTACTGGAAAGCGAAGATATCACTAGAATGGATTGGCGAGTGTTCTCTCCTGATTTATATATCATAGAACACATGTAGGCGAATTTCGGAAGACGTCTAGCGGCACGATTACATCCTCCGGCGAACACCCAACAGACGTTGATTGAGGTTTGATAGAACACAACTGCAACATATGCTGATTGAGGAATGGGCACTCGTACCTCAAGAACTGTTGGATAATCTGGTGCTGAAAATGGAGAGACGGTGCGAATCAACCATTACAGTAAGGAGAGGGCATATCTCTCGAACAGACAATCATGCGTAACAATGCTATGAGTTCCATAAAGCTTTTTTTTTTTGTTTGATTCCATAGTATATACATTGTTTTTATTTTTTTAACTGTGGTTTCGTCACAGTTTAAGTACAAAATGCTTTCTCTCATTTCTGAATTTCGTGTCTCTCAAATGTTTTCTCGTGGAGGTTTGGCAAAAAAAAAAAAAAAAAAAAAAAAAAAAAAAAAGACACCTATTGCATAATTTTGTACATCAGTATATATATATATATATATATATATATATATATATACTGATATATATATATATACTGATATATATATATATATCAAGGTACTTCAAAAGATTTCTTTGACTACTGATTATGGCATGGAATAATTAAAAAAAAAACTTTTTATGCAAACATACTAAATATTCAAAATATTCTGAGATTTTAATTATGAATGATGAATTTTTATACCAGAATTCTGAATAATGGGAAATTTACTGGCTTAAAATTTTCTCGCTGTTTCACACTAATCAACACTAGCGCTGGAAACAAAAGCAATTTTTTTCCCTCTTGAACAACTAAGGTGTTGGGTTTAATTTATTTCTCATAATCTGTAAGCGAAGTTTCTCTCCACGTAACACAATATTGTCTTTTGAAAAGCAGAGGTGAAAATATTGATTAAACAATCCCGGTTTTAAGCAAATTTATTTAATTTTTTTGGATTTGCTACACTTTTATTCCAGTAAGGGTAAGCTCACTGGGACAAGATTCGCATTTTTCTTTAAGAACAACTTTCCAGAGAGGAATAAAATTATTTTGCATTTTTCTTGGAGACACCACGCTAGTCATCCTGGGGACTTATGACACATGTCGGCGATATTATTATTGTTCATGATATTCAGCAAAATGAAGAAGTTGGTATAAGTAATGAATGTTTGATTTTATTAAACTATTCCTGAACATTTCATACAGTTATAATTCCTAGTCATAGTGAAATAAGGAGGGCTAGGTTGCGAAGCTCACACAACAAGTGTCAACAAGTAAAATAGAGAATGTTAGATCGAAGAGAACGCTAATATCCTGGGGATGAAAAGGAACACTAAAATCTTGATTTGTTCGGGAATATCTTTGTGAACAATTCCTGAATAAATCAGTAATTAACATTAAAAGGGGATTGTGATATTACAATAACATGCACAATTCTAAAGAGGAAATCATTATAAAAGGGGAAGGAAAAGTTTGGCGTTAAGAGAGTGGAGAGTCCTTCAATAAAAGAAGAGAATAAATTTAATCATATATATATGTGTGTGTTAATTAAAACTAATTTCTTTAAAAATTAATAAATGTATGTACCATGCAAAATTAAACAATCAGATTTCCGAATATATTTTTTGTTTATTTTAATTACTTTTCTCTAGTTTTGTGTCACAGTTGCTTTGAAATAAGCAAATGTATATTAGTGACATATAATAATAGATTTTATACTTAGGTAATGTATTTCATATCTATTTTTACTTAGCATGAAACATGTTTTTTTTTTTGTATTATTTTATTTTTTTTATATAATATTTTTATCCTGTCAAGCAATTTGCATTCTCATATAAATTCAATATCTAGTGGAAAACTGAGTTTGTATTTGCTAAGGTTTATTTACAACAACTGGATCTACTGCAGGGTTGAAATATGCTTTGGAATCTTCCCGCGAAATTTTGTTTTAATTTTCTGACTTGTCGATAAATGAAATAAGATTTATGATTTTCTATATTGTTTTATCCTAAAATATGATAAAGTATAAAGTAAATAATTTAATTTGAAAATCTGACGAAGGAGCAATAGAGATTAGTTTAATATTTAGTCTTATATATTAAAATTTCTCCAAGATATGCAAATTGAAACTGTTTACCAAATAGCAGTACTAAGTCTATGCTGGAAAAATCTGAAATCTGAAAACATTTCTTATTAACTCTTCTACTCAAGTATTTTTAAATTGCACCAATTGATTGTTAATTAAAGTTGCACTTTAAAGCAACACGAGGGCTATTGGCGACGGGACTCATAATTTCAAATAAGGATCAAGTGGTGAGACCAATACCTTAGCCAGCTCTTCACTCTAATAGTTACCTCACATTGCCTGTGCGAGGTCTCTGAGCCACTACCGATTCAACGTATATTAGCACCGCTAGATGACAGATATTTTTTGTCATCAGAACTCGAATCTAACTCAACGGAAATTACGCTGGTCATATGCTCGAGACCATGACCACTTGGTTACCACGGTAGCTTAATTTGCATTGATACATTGACGTACCAAATTATTAAAAATAATTAGACATTCATATGAATACCTGTATCTTAATAATGTTATTCAGAATACTTCTTGAAAAACGACTTAAGATATATAAACTTATATACATAATTTCTTATTACTCAGATATATAAATAGAATGTTTCGGATAGAAAATTATTTAGTTAATAAGAGTAAAGAGCTTAGAGATTCTCTGTTTAATACGCACATTTTTTATTAATAAAATAGCTTGTTTTATACTTACGTATAAAAACAACAAATATAAGAATACTGCATTTACTTTACAATTCTGCTTGTTATAAGGAATATTTTTGAAAACGATTAGATAAAACATATGCGGTTTTGTTCGGTTTTACAGATATTCTTTATCTGGTAAATTGCTTTAATTTTGCTGCTTCGTTATGCTCTGTTTATTTTCAGATTCTTATTATTTTTCTTGCTATAAATAGGATTTCGAATAATGTATTTGTCAGATTTTTGTTTCGAGAAATTTTACATTTGTGACCCCCTACTTCGTTATTCAAAATACTTAATTCTTATAAAACAGTCATTGTAAAATTCTATTTAAACATGAAAACATTTATTATTATTATTTTGATAGTTTTCGGGAAATCGTTCAGCTTGAACACATATTCAAACAAAGCATATTATGAAAATAGCATCTACATTTTTAATCTTGAACTTTTGTCTTGTTCAGTGGTTATCTAATTATTTGTTGCGGCAATTTGGTGAGCCGTGCTAGTGTGAGGAGAATGCGTAGCGAATTTATGCAAAAAAACCATTCATAATTCTTTTTTCCATTTTCGATTTACGTGGTAAAATTCGAAATTTAAAAGAGGGGGTGTGAATTTAATAAATAATTACGTTTCTTTATTTCGAGATAGCTTTTTACGAAAAATTCTTCTGTTTTGTTATATCTCAGAATTTAGAAATTTTATCAGCTGTTTAAGAATGTCAAATTTGAACAATGGGTAAGATGATGCAATTTTTGAAATACGCTTCAACGGTTCAAGTTAAGCTTGCTAAATTTTAAGAGTGGTCTAAGTAGTTTCCTCCAGTAACAATTCGCATTTGTAAGCGAATTTTCCAAGCATTAAATGCTTCAAACCATTCGTTTCTTGGGAATATACTTTTATGGTCTTTTATTCAGAATAAGTAATAATAATAAATAATAATAAAAAAAATCTATGTACTCTTTTTAGATTAAAAATAGCCGAAAGTCACACATAGCAAGATTAGGTGAATAAGGAGGATGTTCTGATAATTTGATGTGTTTTTTCCAAGAAATTCGACTGCCTTTCTCATTGATTGAGCAGATGATTTATCATGGTACATAGCAAAAGTCACTTAACATTCACTACTCGAAGAGTTTCAGAAAGATATTGAAAAGTGTACCGTTTAGCTGTAATTAGCTTTTGTCTCCTCAACTTTATGGTTTTGAATAGTCCTGTACTTCTGAAGAAAAAATGGCGAACATTAATTTTTTTCATTGCTCGCTGTCTTTTCACCATGGATGGCTTAGGGTTACCTTCAAAGACCCATATTTCACTTTCCTGATGTGTTGAAAAGCCAAAAATGAAAAGTATATTTTTCACCAGTTATGATTTTAGAAACTATGCGCTGTCTACCATCGTTAAGTAATTTTAGGGACTCTTGACTGATTCTAACATATTCTTCTTTTTAATATTTTATCAAGCTATAGGAGACACAAAAACGAACTAATTTTTTTCATATGGAGTTCTTCGCGAGTAATGTGGCAATTATCAGCAATTAATATTGTTTGTATAGTCGATACATTTTCTACACGGAAAGATAACTTCCTGTGCTTTCTTTCCATCCAGGAGAGAGTATTGATCCCTGAGTATTGAAATTCTGTGAACCATCCGGTTTTGTAGTCGATCAAGGTATAGTTTTGACAATGGGAAATATCGCACCATATTGGAATGAGATATGCACAACAAATTTGTTTGAAGGTAAAAAATACAACTTTCATAGTTTAAAAATATTTTTAAGACTGTATTAATTAATATAGTTCAGTTTTAAGTTTATGATTATTTACTTTGGTCTTAATGAATTTATTTCCTATTATCATTTTTTAAAATTTGAATTTCTGCACGTTTCTGGAATTTTGATTATTCCTGCACTATACCATTAATAATAATATAAATACTGAAATTGTGATGGTTAGATCCGTGAAACTAGTTTGAATATACAATTTACATTCCAAAGTATGATACAGTATTTAGCCACAATTCCGTCGATCGCTGAACTGTCTTTTTTCCTGTTCCACATCCAGAATGTCATTTTATTCATCTCCGTTACAAAACATGGAATAGACACTACCTGGCGTCACCTCAGTGGTATAATGGTTGATGAGCTTTAGTTATTTATTCGAATTCCTACTAGAATTTTAATTTAGAATTCCCTTTAACATTTAACTGCACACGATACCGTCAAATTTAAATACATTTTTTGGAAAAACAGAAGAATGAAAAAATAGAACAAGAAATTAAATTTTTCGTCAGTGGTGAATAAATAATTTGTTGTTCTTAGTTACCATATTAATTATTCATATATCGAATTTCAAAAAATGCTAATATTCTGAAATTTTTTTCAATAAGTACTCAGAGTATCTTCCATATTACATAAAGACGTTTTTAAAGAAGATGAAAGAAATAATATTGAAAGTAAAAGGTATTAAACCTCAAATGGAAGGGTATATATTCATTAATAATTGTTTCTTTTGATTTCATAGCTATGTTGAATAACGATAAATATTTCTACACAATCATTTTTGTACACAGTTCCTGTAGCTTATATTTCTTTTTTCTTAACAGTCAATTGCCCAGGGAACGAACAAATAAAAATGCAATTTGAGAAAAGTGGAAGAGGGAAAAACGAAAAACGCTTACTGTGTATTTTAAAACCACTTTTTCTTCTACAGTGAATAAGTATAATTAATCTACAAATAATGACCTCCTGAATTATTCATACTGGGAACTACGCAAAACATTATCCTCAATACATTATCAGAGTATTCTCAAGCTTAAATAGAAGAGCTATTCAAGTAGATAAAAAATCATATAATGAATAGATAGTTATATAATTACTCTAATGAAAGAAATTTCATTTAAAAAATTGTTTTTCATGATTTTAAAGTAATAATTGCGACGGTTTTCCTCCTTCATTATTTAATTCTACACCAATCTTTCTATCCACTTAATTAGCCAATAATTATTAGACTCAAAATGAAGATATATTAAAGCAAGTCAAAATATATTATTAACCAATAAAGAATAGTTAAGTTTGCTTTTGCTCGAATCTCTTTTAGCTCATCAATCCTAAAACTCAGTTTACCTAATTACCTATTCAGTTTACCTATTTCGAACACTTCTCGCTAACATTCGCTTTATATTTTAGTCCTTAGCCTAAGAATCACTTCAATTCAAAGAATTAATTATGATGTTTCAATCCAAATTACAAATATACATAATTTTGCCATTATCTTTGATGTCTCCTCTCTTTTCTTTCATTTCTATTTTACTTATATATATCCTGGTTCAATTCACAACACTTCGTGTATTCATCTAATTTACCTAGTTGTGTTTTATTTCGGTTGGGAAAAATTATTATTTATGCATTTCAATTTACGAAAAAGTCTTCCAGGTTAGTGAGGAGAAAATCGCCAACAGCCCAACGTCGCATAATGGATTTACTTTTATGAAACTGTATATTTTTTCACAAGTCTTTATTTTCATAGCTATGTTTGTATATCTTTTCGGAGAGATATTAAAATATGTACTCAAATTTTAACCCACTTCCTATCACTTGATCAAGCTAAAATTTTGCATACATGTACAACTCCGATGACAATATAATATTATGGTATACTCAAACAGTGAACTGTGGGCAAGGGGATAGCTTGGGGATGGGACTGTAATTAATAGTGTTCAATTCAGTTAAAATTGTGCACGCGCATAAGGCTCCCGTAATTGTTTTTTTTTTGTCTTAAATTTCTAGATCAAGAAGAATTAAATAAATATATACATACTTTTTTTTTTATCACGCTTATATTTAAAGTTAAACGAAAAGTGTAAAAATATTTCTTAGTGTAAAATAATATACAATTTATAAGAACTTGTAGCGTTAATATACTTCTTTTTTATCTCATATATATGAAAGTACCTATTACTTAATACATTGATAAATACATAACAGGTATCTTAGTTAAGTCCCTAGAGCTGTAATAAATAATATATATTTTTTGCACATAAAAGAATATATTTACCCCTACTACACTAGTATTAAAAATTAAGAGAATTCGAATTTCTTGAAAATAACTGAACGAAATGTAAAAATACTGCTTCGAAACAAAGATGCAAATCTTGTGCGTCGAATACGTAAGCGTATACGTGTGTGTGGGCAGAACTAGTGAAGAAACAGGATTTATAAACTGAAATCCACATTTCGCTCGCTAGCACATTTCGCCGAATTTCTTGGTATTTTTTTGCATCAATCCCTTAAATTAAAATTCAAACAGTAAAACTGAGTAACCAACGACATTTAGGAGATGTAATGAAGTGATGAATTGTGGTTAGACTAGAAGAAGGCAATTCTCAAATCCAGATTTGCAAAGAATTCGATTTAACGCCCAGCATCTCGGGAACAGCTCAGGATACCGGATCCATCGAGAGAAATCCTTTTCAAGGTTGTCCAAGAGCCAGACAAGACCGCCTTTTGTCCATTATAGCGAGGCGTAACAGGGACGCTACAGCTTTTCAGGTCTCTCATGAGTTGTATGCAGTCACAAGAACCCGAGTTTCAAGGGTTACTGTTTTCAGAAGACTTCATGAAAGAGAACTGTTTGCGTCCCACTCAATTCTGCGAACAGGAGACTGGATTTAAAATGGTGCAGAGATCATACAGATTGGAGAATGAATCAATGGGTAACCGTTCTCTTCACAGATGGGACCCGGTGCAACCTAATTTCTGATTCTCGCCGTATTTCTATATAGAGAGAACCAGGGGCTCACTACCTGCCCTCCATTGTCTTAAATATTGACCATTACGGCAACGGAGGCTTGATGGTCTGGGCAGGCATCATGTTGGATGGCCGTACACACCTCCATATCTTTGAAAGAGGCACTGTGACTGCTGAGAGTTGTAGAGATGAGTACTTGGAACCTTATGTTTTCCTCTTCAGGGGTGCAGTTGGTCCTGATTTGCTTTTAATGGGTGACAACGCGAGGCCACATATAGCTCATCTGGTCGACAAATTTTTGGAAAGTTAGGATATTCATCGGATGGATTTTCCAACCAGATCTCCAGATTCAGTCCTATAGAGTATGCCTGGGATGGTCTGGAGTAGGCAATTGCAATTCGCAATTCACCTCCGAGAATCACCCAAGACCTAAAAACAGCGTTGCTGAACGAAAAGTACCAATTGTCAGAGAAACTCATTAACTCCATTATTTCCAGAGTAAAATTACGGTGCAACCATATTAACCTATTTTTTTTAAATCTATACTGCAACTGTTATTTTATGCCTTGCAACTCCGATGAGTGTTACGCACGATCATGCGTGTGTGTTATAATTGTAGAGTAGTTTTTTTTTCTTTTGTATTATATCAACCCTATGTAGAAACCAAATTTCATTAAAATCTATCCAGTACTTATAGAGATAATCAACCAAATCGAAAAATTCTCTTAATTTTGAACACCAGTGCAATTCGTCGTTAAATAAATACTTGATTAAAATTTTTTTCTTTATTATTCTAATGTAAAGATATAAACTTTTATTTGGCGTTGACATTTTTATCCCATCTCGAAGAACCAGTTTTTCTACACTTCGATGGAATGCTCTTTACTCCCGTGGCGGATGTGTTCCCGGCGGAAGTCGACTGACCTTTGATGACGGGACCGAAGAGAATTTGTCGGTGTGTGCCGGCATCTTAGACAAACTAGCAAGAGTTTCTCGGAAGGTTTTACTCTTGTGCTTGTTAGGTGCGATTTGCGGAAGAGAACTACAGAAGATATAAACATTTTTTGCAACAAATGTATAAACTTTTAAAAGATATAAACTTTTTAAAACAAATATATAATTTCTTTAAAAATTTCACTTTTTTAAATAAAGATATATGTAAGCTTTTTGAACTGAATTGTTCTTGTACACAATTATATTTTTCGATATATATCTTGCTTGAAAAGGATTAATAGAACATTGTAATTTTGGCAGTAGAATTTCAGACCCGTTTGTGCACGTTGTTGTTGTAATTATCTTTTCTTCAGGAGTAAAAGCGCGGAAAGGAAATCCCTTCTGGCCGAGTTTTCTACGGCACTCAACTGCAGAAAGCTCAAACCTGCTCAGACGTTGCTGGATTAACAGTTTCCTACCGAAGTGAAGACCCAACATTTGAACGTTAGTTAGCAGCAAATCCTAGTGTAGAGCAATTGGTTGAATATACCTCCGGCGTAAAAATTACCATAAAGAATGAGTTACTTCACAAATATATTCCAGTACGAACGTGAACGCCTACGCAAATGGATCAGATTGACCTGCCATCTGCACTGAAGATTGCCGATGACGTCAATGGAAGTATTTTAAATGGCACTGAAATAACAAGATCTGAATACCAACAGCAGTAACGGCTGAAAAATATTTTATTTTATTTCATTATCATTCCATAATTTTTTCAACAGCAGAAATACTTTCCTCTCTAGAAGTGGTGTGTTTGGTGGACTCTTCTGAATAAATACAGGCGACACTTATATTTTTCTTTCATTATCTTCCTGAGTATAATTTTTTTTTTATTTATTCATTATTTTCTAACTCTGATTAAATTTAAGAATGCAATCGAAATAAATAGAAAAATATTTCTAGAAAGAAATGTATTTGATGAAATTTAGAAAAAAAAAATATGGAATAATTATATAAATTAAATAACTCCATAATTGTATGCTGACTAATTTAATTGTACATTAAACATTAATTTATGCTATGTTAAATAATTATTATATAGATGCTACATAATTAGTGATATGAGTAAAGAAGCAATGTATCAGTCAAACCTTATTGCTCCCAATCTCTGTTTAGTGTAATTTATTTGTTGATTTTTTGTTGATCTTCGTAGCAGGTTCAATTAAAAAGCAATGTATAAATCATAACATATTACTCGATATATCATTCGTAATATAAGTATTATCCCATTTTATATTACAGTCAATATATTTTTCTTTTATGCCTTGAGACAGAACATTAATCATGCTTCAATTAATGCTTGTATATTGATTCTATCATATTACTTCTGTCTTATACATTAATACACTTTGTTGCAAGAACCTTAGTTTCTTCTTCTGTAAAGAAGCATCGAAAATTAGGAAATACATACGTATGTGGCTCTGAATACAGTAAAATAAATCTAAAATTTATCTTCTTTGCTTAAAGATTGATAAATGCACGAATAAAATTCTTTTACGAATTTTTAAAATTAAATTTCTTCACGAAATTGCAAAATTGTTTATGATTATAGCATTGAAATGCACATAATTATTTTACATTTAAAAGAAAATCAATAGTAAAAGGACTTTAACTTAAATCCTAACGGGATATTTTCTAAACGATGTACCTTGATGCTATTTTTAAAAATGTCCTGTTGAAATCTAAAAGTATACAAAACTATCATTATATCGTTTATTAATGTATGTTGCAGAAATTAAACTTAATCTGCAATATACTTTAATTAATTACAAAGAGTTTTTGAATGAGTAAGTGAAAAAATATTATACGCACCAGTCCTTTGAACAAAATTAAGTATTAAAGCCAAAAAAAAAAAAAAAAAAAAGGCCTAACTGTTTCATGGTTATTTCTTTAAATAATAACTAATTAATAAGTTCGAAACAATTGGTTACAAAATTATTTTAAAAAACAATAACTTTGTTTTAATTTTAAAATAACAATAACTTTGTTCTCGACTATTTAAATCATAATTATGAATATTAACCCTTGAATGAATCTTGTTTGTTCAAGAAAGCATAAATTAGCAGATGTACTATACATTTGTAATTCAATTATATTTTCTATGAGTTTTTTCCCATTTTTATTTTCTTATTTGGTACTGGGAATGAGAGCGAAAACCATATAAAAATAACACAAATTTTATTCAGATAAAAATTGACCAAACTGAGATGTTTGTTCCCCTCAGTAATTGATAACGTCGTTTTTTAAACGAAAGACTGAACGGATTAAATGCTGTAAGTTCCGTTTTCTTCCAGAAAAAGTGTGTTCTAGAAAGTCCTGTCAGCTTAATTTAAAATTTAATGAAAGGAATAGAAATATATGCAAAAAGAATAATAAATGCTTTTTTCTTATGAGGTTTTTTTGCGAAACAATTGTTGTATCTGAATGAAAAGACAAAAGACAGCAATCTTCTGAATTGTCTTGAATTGATTCTACAAATTAATTATCTGTTATGAATAATTAAGGTGCTGCTTCTTTGTTTAAGAATATGCAGAACCTTCTTCTTTGAAGATATCTTAATTATACAGATTTAAAATAATCACTGACTATTAATTTGGGAACAACATATTGGGTTTAATGGATGGTTGTCATTTGCTTAGAGGTTTCATGATCCAAATGAAGAAATATATTAATAGAAAAGTAATTTATTGAGAATATGTATAAACTTATTTATACAACATAAGTTTTTGCGTACAGATTAACTTTGGTGGGGTTTAAAAATATTTAACCATTACAGACCCTTTTAGCGCTTTTCGTATGGATAACATCATCTCCTCTTTACATCCAAAGACGTTTCCAGGATACCCTAGCGATATTTCTCTGTTTTCGGCCCTTCTTCTTCGCCTAGTCTCATCTGGATTCTTGAACCATTAAATCCCACCATCATTCATTACTCATATACATGAAAGTGTAGAAGCATTTTAGCTATTTGAAAGCCAATCATTGTTAACATGCTATTGGTCTGATTCGTATCACCCTCCAATAGAAAAGGGTGCCACGAATAGTATTCAATACACATGTTCCTTCATTAGTATATCATATATTCGTATTTCTGTAGATAAGACGAAGTATAAATTTTCGTCAGAAGTTTATAGTTTTAGTATATATCTGTCCTATAAGATGATCACGGAACTTACAATGGCCTATTAATTTAGTTTAGATCAACGATGATCATCTGGAACAAATTTTATTTTCTTGCATCTGGCAGCACTGCCTATACAAACACATAATAAATCACAAACTCGCATGTTCCTCTAATAAATCTTTTCAAAAGTGGAGATTTATAATGTTATGGGATTGAACAGGAACGATTGTTATGGGAACACTGAAGACGATTTGTTACGGCATATGGATGACGAAGCGGAAGATACATCATTAGGTAAAGAATGGGACTCAGATGTCGAGTTTGTTTCTCAGCAACGAAAGTGAGGATTTACTTGATGATCTAATTTCCTTGGCTGATGAATATGATGAATTTACAGGATGTTAAGTACATTGGTGAGTTGTTTGCTTTACTTTATGATGGTTTTAATTTATATAAATTTTTCTCAGTCTAAATTTTTTTGCATGTTCTATATGGCGAGCCCTTTAAGAACATACTTTTATGATTCAAATATCGTTTTATCTGCGGAAATATACAAGAACTAAAATTTAAGAAAAATAATAACACGCTTTTAATAGTAAGGACAGTAGAATGAAGAAATCTTTATAAATTGCGCTTTGAAAATTAATGTCAATAGTTGATAAAACCTCTACTACGGGCGCACAATCAATATATTCACATGGTTAAGTAAGGAACGATCTTGAGAACTAATTCTGTTCCAAAAATAGATTCTCATACTAGAAATAGATTGTCATACCTCTCTCTGTTTTCGTTTCAGATCTGCAATAATTATGGTGGCCGATTCTGAAGGCATGTATTATGTTTCATACATGTCCAGTTTATATAAGATCTTACGATTGAAGGAGATGGAAAGTGCTTATGCAATCTAGAAATCAATCAATCACATAAGGATTCAGACGTTGTCATGTTGAAAAACGTGTTCAGGCAGACGTACCATTACGCATAACACAAGCGATCACGAATATCCTCGACTTTACCTTGAGAAGTTAAAATTGTTCCTAAAACCTAGACGTATTATTTTTTGAGATGGATAATAAGTATATAAGTGTGTGCTGAATGGGCAATAGCACCATGTTGATGACAACAGACATCTGTTACGTCCTCGTGACATATAGTCATCATGACTCACAGTGACCAAACTATGACTATGTATGTGATGTTTGAGCTTTTAAGAAAGTATTCAGTACTAGTTTCATCTTGATTTTGATAAACATAAACATTCATTACTTGATACATAATCATCTCTCACACATTCAGCATATAATTTCTCCACATACATTATCCTCTCCTTAACAATGATTTAAACCTGATTAGATTCTACTTAGACGGGATGTCTCTTAAGAAATCTTACTCATTATCTGTTTAGTTTTTATTAACGTCGCACTAGAAGCAATACGAGGTCTATTGGCGAAGAACCTCGTAATTTTGAACCTCGGTCAATTGACGAGGACGACACCTGAGTTGACACCCCCTCCTAACTTCTACACCTCGCCAACGTGAGGACTTTGGGCCCCGACAGATTTAGCGTGCATTAGCCCCGGCTACACGGCGGGTCTTTGGTGGCCAAGGATTCGAACCCGCGACTGAACGAAAACCGCGGCCAAGAATCCGAAGACATGACCACTAGGCTACCGTGGCCTTATAAGTTTACAAAGCCTCAGTACAACTGTACGTACATATATGTTATAAGAAGCTCCAACTACTCCAAATTCCTTACAAAATTCCTGAGATTCAACATTTGCACCTTGATAAATTTCAAAAAAACATAAAAATAGGGAGAAATTCCAGCAAATACCCAGGATTTTATTCCCCATGGATGGAGTTTTACCTCTTATGTATTGTTTGATGTTTGAACAGAATCATCCTTTAATCCTTGGCTAACTTTTACTTTGCCTAGCCCTATGAAAGTGATAGATAGCCCCAAGTGATATAGAAGACGCTAAAGTACACTGTATATAATTGGCAATACAGCGGTTGGAGATAGTAGCATACTCAGCTGACCTTGATTCGCATACACGCTACTTGATCTTACACAGCCTCCATTTCCTTGCAGCTACAACTGCTGTAAATAACGTGGTTTTTTACAACCCGAATGGCAGTCTGCTGTTATCCATTATCTGATTCATACATTCCAACTGCTCGACCTCATTCAGAGTCACCTTTGATATTTCTAAGTTTTTCGACTGCGTCGCAACATTTTCATTCGTAGTATTTTCTCTACGAAGAGGGTATTGAGAAGAATTGTAATAGGTCGGAACACTGCGGAATAGGATACTACCAAACTTGTTGGTTCTTGCATAGGATTCCATACGACAAATAAAACGTATTCCCAAGCCATTGTTAGAATTCTTTGGAAGTAAAATTTAATCACTCATAGAAGTCTTTGATAAAAGAAATTGTGTAAAAAAATTTCAAAATTTTCTCATTATTTTTTCAGAGAAATGGAGTTTGTGTCTGTGATAACACTTAAATGTACATTTAGGCGTTATCTTTCATAAATGAAATGCAAAAACTGTCAAATTGCAATATGTTCTAGGTTCATTAGTTTCTGTGAAGTATAAAATAAATACTAGGAAGGGTTAGATTTTATGACGCGCTATAAATTATGTTATCGAATGAAATAATGTGATATAAATCAAAGTAATATTTTCAGTATGAAATATCTCAGAAATACGTAAGATATAGGAACGATAAGAAATATATCTGTAAATAAAACGGTGATAAAAAAAAATGCAAATATGAAATGCAAGATATAAGGGAAACGACTGGGTTATTAAAAGAAAAAAAAAAAATTAAAAACCCCCACTTGTTGAGCATTAATATACAAGTATATTTCTTCTTACCCCCCCCCCTTTTTTTTTTGAAATTCACAAGAAAAGGGTATCATGCTACTCAAACTAGTCTGTTACTTTATAATAGGAGCATCGATGTCATAAATTTCCCCCTCCCCCCTGCCATCTGTAACTATGGCAACAACAGATGAGAATGAACATCATTCCCCCACACACATTTCGTTTCATTTTCGTACACTGATTTCTATTAAAAACGAAATTTTGAGTTTCATGGGGGGGGGGGGGGCTTCTTTTCATCGCTGGGGTTCTTTTTTTTAAATCAGCATCATTAAAATATTTATTTAAAATTTGTATAACATTTTATAAATATTGTTAACATGTAATTAAAGACGTTTAATTTTCTTACACCTTTATATAATGGAAATAAACCACTCATTGCAACTTTTTAAATTAAATAAATTTGTATTCTATAGGTATCATATTAATATTTTAAAAGGATATGTTTTAATAATTTATTTACTTTCATTTTAAGAAAATTATCATTTTGAAAAAAGAAAAAAAATAAGAAACATTTGTTCATAGATGTTCAAAATAGATTTTACATTTAACATATCGTACGTCCAAACGCAAAAGAATTCAGACCTCAACTGAAGTTTTGAAAAAAATGCAATGATGAAGGTACATTAGTCGCTACTATGGTAACCAATGGAAGAGAAACGAAAATGAGTGACCTTGACACGCTTATTCTAAAGTAACAGACTATAACTTTATGCTTTACGACTGCAAATAAACATATAAAAATTAGATGGTGGAATTTTCTTGACACTTTATATAAAAATTTAATTTAGCGGTTGGAGTAATTAAAAATGGATTTAAAAAAAGAAAATTTGTAAATTAAAACGCATGCCAAATGTATATTTAAACTATTGGTTCAATATAGAATTAAATGTATATATCCTCTTAAAAATTAAAATAAGAATTCAATACAATTGCAAAATACATTTTTTCATTTTCACAAAATTTTGTTTTAAAAATATCAGTCCCACATTATTATTTAATAATGTGGTTTTTATATTCATTTTGAAATTAAAATGAATCTTCTAAATTTACTTGAAAATATGCTTTTAAAAATGTTATTTGAAGAGTGTTTGGTTTTTATAGTAAAAGTAAAATGAAAACTGATAGCTGAGAAGGAGATTTTTAAAAATTTATAATCTTTAAATAATAAGCAATTTTTCATAAGTTTTAGATTTTAATGGACAGTTAATTAAATAACTTATTTCGCAATTTTTTTTAAAAAAATTAAAATATTAAGAAGCTTTTAAAATATAATTTATTTTCAGTTCTTCAAATATGATGTTCTTAAAAAAGGAAGTATGAAACCAGAAATTAAATGTTTGCATTAGAAGAGCTTAAGTAAAAATTTATTTTCATTAAATATTTTCATGAAATATTTCGTTTTTAAATTTGTAAATTTCTTCAGATAATTCTACATGTCTAACATTTAATTTCACTCTAAAAAAAAGTTTGCCGAGAGATAATTCCAGAAATGAACGCATTATAAATACAATGTTGCTACATATTGTACAAAATATTTCTCATGTAACGTTTAAAACTATTGGGAAAAGTTTATTTGTTGAGGATAAATAGATCCGTTTGAATGAACTGAACGTACGAAAAGAATTTAAAAAGTAAAATTATTTTATCTATTTAATGAATATATATATATATATTG
>BMAW01017198.1:2119453-2138378 GCA_019974015.1 Nephila pilipes
ATGTTAATAGCCGTTCAGTTACGTATTGCTATATATGGCAATAAACGCACCACTGAAGGCAGTTAGTAAATAAAATAGCGTTTACATATGAACAGAGAAAAGCTTATTTTTGACATCGTAAATTTCAATCTGAATCAATGGTAGTTCAACAAGTGATTCGTAAAAAGCACAGGTATAATTAACAAGACAATTCAATTATTGTGGTGCAAGAAGATCAAAATAAACAAGTTGTGATAAGCAACGAATCGGTCCTTAAGTCCCTTCTGCGCAAGCCACCAACGATGTACGAAGAAACGATTTGAGCAGCCGACAAAACCAGCTTCATGCAAGCTGCGAATTCAGATTTCACAACCAACAGTGTGGGGAATTAAACGCAAAAGAAATCAGTGTACGAAGCCATACAGACAATTGTTACTAGAGTTGACTAGGTCAGATTTCATTTCTCGTACGGAAGCTTGCATCGATGACGAAAAGGACGCGAGAGCACTAATGTTGAAATTGATTTTGACGAATCAACCTTTCACTTGTTGGGCAAGGTGAAATACAACAGCATTAATTCTTCTAAATTATTATTATTTTTACTTTTTGTTATATTTTAAAGCTCTATATTTATTTCTTTTTGTGCTTGTGACATTTTTGTTCAGAAAACTTTTATCTTTTACATTTCTCAGAGCAGCTAAACTAACATATAGAATATTACTATTATGTTGAGGGCTTATATTCTTCTGACACTAAAAACACAGATTAAAATTTCAGAAGATATATAAGTATCTGCGCTATTTTCTGTTCAAATATTTCCCCGTTTTTAAATCGTAAATCAGTAGTTTTCAGTTATTTAGTGAAATAATCAGGTATATGAAGAAATGTTGTTTTCATTTCACAAATTCTAAATTAAATTATTTTCAGTGTTTTCCTTACCCTAAGCATTTTTATTACTTTTCTTTAGTTTAATTAACCATTAAATGAAATATTTCCTTTGTCAATTAAATAAACATTTCCTCATTTCTTAATAAACTCTATTAAAGGAAATAATTAAAATTTTTCATAAAATATTTTTGAAGGCATTTTCATAGTACGTTATGTTGTCTACTTTCCTGTTTACCATTTTCAAATCCTGAATCTATGCAATTAACAAACTAGCTGAACAAATGGAAAATGATGCGCGTTAAATGGAAGAGGATCAACAGAAAGAAAGTTGAAAATTGATGTGGTGCGAAAGTTAGGAAGTGAGCTTCAACTTAAAATGTTGTCCTTGCAATTCAGAGTTACAAGGTTTGTTTGCTAAGCAGATCCCTTATTGTGAATGACAGGGGAATTCGAAACAACCAATGATTATTTATTTGACTTTTTCCCCCAATGTTTACTTTCTTGAACAACTGCAGGATGTGCATATCCAAGGATGTTTATGTATTCAGAAAGTTAAAATTCTAAGTAATAATAAATAGTATTAATGGTACGTTAATTATTTTTCTAAGCCACATAATATATTAAGCTTTTTAATATATATGTTCTACAAACATATATCCAACATGCATTTTTAAAAGAAAGTAAAACAAACGAAGGAAAATTTAAAAGAATAATACATAAAACATGAGACTCTCACTCCGTTTCAGCTTTAATTTATAAGAAGCCAGACAGACGTAAGAGGAGGTGAAGAGAGCCATTAAATATACAAATGGAAAATATAGTTAGGTGTTAAAGAAACAGGGGTCCCTTGACGTAGAGATTCTCAACCCCAAAAATGTCCACTGTGAAACCATTACCATTTAACTACTTTGAGAGAGTCAGAGTGAGTTCCCTCAGAAGGTAAATAAAAACACCTAACTGAAAATATCCTCTACCGTTTATCTAACGTTTCCTACCCGTCAAGAAAACGTGAAACGGGGAACTTTCAACCCTGAAAATCCTCTACTGAATTAGTGTACTTGAGGACTATCGTTGGCACTTCAAAGAAAATTCCTGTATAAATTGACACAGAGAGAAGCAGTCTTCTAACAAAGCCAAATCAGAAACTTCGTTACTAGGTTTTTATGGTGCCGAGGTGGTTTATCTGGCGCGTGGAAGATAAACTACATTTGGATGCCCTCTGAAGCCAAAAACTATTGGTACAACTTTAAAGTAAGAGGTCGAAATAAAAATAAATGTAATTAAACTTTTCATGAAATCCTGGGCTTTGGCGTAAAAACGTAAACAAAACAAGGAAGAACTGCATATATCTCTGCAAGAATAAAAATTGAATTTCATATATTTGAAATTTAAAACACACGTAAAACACGTAAATATTTTTCCTCCAGTTTTCGTGCTTCTTTATTTTATCTGAAGAACAATTTCCAAATGTTCCTTTCAAAGCTGTGAAAGCTATTTAAAAAGTAACTGATGAGGTCATGGAAACTGAAAGAACCGTTAAATCATTTTGCAAAAACAGATAGAACTTTCAAACTAATTCAACAGGCAAAAACACTTATATGTATACCATATTTAAGTATTTAAATAATGTTTTTGTGCAATATTTATTAATGATGCGAGAAATGAAAATATTTTTGCAATGATTTATTATTTACCATTTGCTCTAAACCCATTATGTTTGCAAAATCGATAAAATTCTTCCTATTTGGTGATGATTTAAAATGTAAAAGATTATTTAGCAAATCTAGCATTTAATACTTTAATTCCATTGTTATAAGTATGATTTTGCCAAAAACTGTTTTATTCAGTCCTACTAATGCCTCTATGAGGGAATCATTGGAATTGCGGTTTTCGTGTTTCGGAATCTTCTACGGCGATTAATTTTTAAATTCTTGAACATAAAGAACATCATAACATCTAATTCACGTGACTAACATTTTTGGTCTACCCTCCTCTTCTCAAAATATTACTCCTCTCGCTCTATTTTCATAATGTTAAACTTCATCCCATTCTTGAAATAAAATAATTTATTGTAGTTCAATTTCAATACATTAATAAATGTATATAAAATTTTTCAAAAATATATAAAGAATGCAACCACAGAAACCTCCTTTTTAAAACTCTTAGGGCTGTTTTATTCCATGCAGAAATAAAAGCGATTACCCATCTTTGAAAGAACAGTTTGAAGCTTCACGGGATATTAACTCGGAAATTCAGGGGGTAACATTAAATAATCTTGCTATGAAGCTTGTGAAAACTTGTAAATATGGGTTTGTTGAACAAGCTGGGACAAGCTCACTCTGTGTAGCTTCTTGGGAGATTACTTTTCGTTTGCTGGCTGACTCTTTCATGTAACATAATATTGGTAGCAAATCTATATTGTAACATATCTATTTTTAATGCTAGTATATAAAATTAAATACATTTAAAATTGTTTGTTGAAATATACGTTCAATGTGAATTTTAGTATCAGATCTTCACATCCTATTTTGTAAGTTTAATCAGGAAGAGTGAATGATTGGCAGCTGGCTCTCTACATTCTAGATATCAACTTGGAACAAAAGCAACCTTCCTCAGATCTCTACTGCCCCATGGTTGAGCTAAGATCTACATGGACGTCTAATACTACACAAAGAAAACTTTAGAATCGTTTTGATTACTAAAAAGAACTGATCATGTCAAATTGAATTATACCCGTGATATTTTTGTGTATCCGTGAGGAACGTTATTTGTTCAAAGAAGAGCGAGTCATTAAAATAGTAATATTTTCCGTTCCCCAATAAATTAGTATGCAAAATATATGTAATTATATTAATACTTTCGATTTTTATGTCACAAAATGTAATAGGTATACTCCTTCCTTTCTTTCCTACAGATGGTTTTTATCACATATATATGATGATGATTTTATAAAGTATCTTTCTCAAAAGCAAAAATTAAAGGTTTTGCATTAAAAACAAAGACTTTACTTAAAAGGTGCAATTTTTGAAGGAGATAGTTGGATATTTTTGTGGCTTTTGACACAAATTATTTCTCAACAACCTTTTGCATTCAAACAATAAAATTTAAAACAAAAATATACAATCTTATTAATGTAAAATAGATTTTAAAATCCAAATTTTAATTCAAAACCAGAATCAAGTGAATGATGATAGAGGAGGGAAAGTAAAGACATTTGTTTTTAAGTTTTTATTCGCGAGAATTATTCAATAGAGACAACTTGTTTCTAATACACCTCTAGTCAGACTCTTACTTTCATTTAAACTTTTGATACCGTTTCTCTTGACTTCCACATGAGGCTCTTTAAAAATTAATTTCGTTTTTATTGACAGGTTTCTATCATTCATAACGTTATTAAATAAGTGCTTCTTTTTGAATGACTCTGTATCACTTATAAACTTAGATTGCGATAGTAGCACTGATTCTACTGCGTGCACTTTACGCCGTATTAAAAAGAAAGGAAATATAATATATACTCAAAGATGGATTTGCTTTAATTCTGTGATTGTTCAAATTATTTATATTTCAAACCAATGCTCTGTTACATGTAACAAATAAATCATTCATGAATAACAGAGAAAAATACACCTGTTTTAAATTATAGGTTCTTGAAACATATTTATTTCTCAGTTAAATAACAAATGATAATATATGATCTGAAACAGTTAAATTACTTTTAACTTTCTCAATTTTGATTATAATACCTTTATTCTTTTTGTCTTCGGAGATTTTCTTTGTACGTCTTGGTTGGTTGATATATTACTTCGTTAGCAATTTTTGAACTACTGATTTTTATACATTAATTTTTACAATATTATATTCCCGTGTTTCAAAGATGTGTTCTCTTATGATTCAGTAACGCTGGAATTATGTTTGGATTGTTTTTCAAGTTACGGATGATTGCGGATAGGAGTCCGCTTTAATGTTTGTGGTTTTCGTTCGTTTCACTTTTTAAGGTTTCTATGTTGCAGTTTTATGGTATGAAATGTTTTCGTGGATAGTTGGTTTGTTTTAAATTATAAAATGGTTGCAGCGTATCATCTTATGCGTACATGTAATGCCGCACGCACGCACGCACGCACGCACGCACGCACGCACGCACGCACACACGCACGCACACGCACGCACGCACGCACACACACACACGCACATGTATGTGTAATAATAATAATATGTATATGTATATAAAATAATAAATAATATATTGTGTGTGGTATTTGTCGGATAAAGGACGATGGTTTATCGTTCAAAGACATTAAAGATAAGGAGAAGTAAGATCAAGATCAACAAAAACATTTATAGTACTAAGTAAAAAGATGAAATTGAATCAAATTTGAAACTAATTTTGAATCAAAGAATGGACAGGAAGAATACTCAACAAAACATGTATATTCCAGATATTCAGACTGGGGGACTACAGATTGTGAGGTTAAACTAGTTCTATGAATGAAAATTACCAACCCCTCCCCAATGCATCTTGTTGGGTAAAATGGATTACTCCAAAGTTCATGTATGATGTCTTGAGACATTTCGTTTCCATATTTATTGTAATCTTGCCTCCCAAGGTTCGTTCTACTCGTGGGATACTGAACTCATAAAAATCCCAAATGATCCCAGATATATGATTGGAGATAAATCTGAGAGTTAGACTGAAACCAAGAGAAGGTAGTAACCCCCACACAGTAAATGAGGCAGGCAATGTCTTGTTGAAAAATGGCTTCTGACCATTGCATGAGCAAACACATGTGGTTTGCAGATGTCATGGACATACCGCTTCTTTTGGAGTTACAGTCAGTATTCTATTAGGGGTGACCGTGTATTGTAGGCAATGACACCCAGCCATCACCCAAAAAGCTGGGAGGGATTATTGGCTCGCTATTTCTAAAGGCAGGATTGAGGCGTTCACCACAGGGGTCTCCACACGAACACGATTGTCATCACTGCTGAGGTTGAATCTGGATTCGTTGCTAAAGATGAGCCTGGTTTACATTCCACTGGCAGTCCATTTTCTCGTGCGCGGCATCACTCCAAAAAGATGGATGGACGTCAAGGAGCAGTACACGCAATAGACCGCGATCCCAAATGTCCCACCGCAGGCGCCTTTGTATGGTTCCGAGAAGACACAGGGGCTCCCTACTGGGGAAAGTGCTGCTGCAGCCTTTGCCTGGATGGCAACCGATAAACAATTGGCTGTAAAGCGTGCATTTTGCTTACGATGTGGCGGTCTTCTCAGAGGCTGGTCTGTCGAAGGGGTGTTCTGGCCTGGTCTTCGTGTAAATGACATCTCTCCGGATCCAGCCAATACCCCCTCGCTGATCAGAGCGGCTAATTGAAGAGCTACTCGCCTGAAGGACCGCAGCTTCCATCGTATGATGGTTCTCCCGCTCTCAAACTGCAACAACTGGTCCTGGCCAATGTGGCTGAAAACGTAATGATATGTCTGCACCTCAGCTCTTCTTTTTGTCAGCGATTCCAGCACACTCAAAACAGCTTTGGTTACCTGTTTTGAAACTCCACAAAGAGAACTATTTTAAACGCCCTCTATCATTTTGCACATATGCATGCGCACCAATGCGCTGCATTTCTAATCATTTCATATCTCTTCGGTATGTAATGTCATGCCAAACTTCATTACGACCCTCAATTATTTCTTGGTGTCTATTTTTGATAAGCGGGTGTGTGTATAGCGCACGTATATATATATATATATGACTTGTATGTATGTAATAGCCAATATGTATGTAATAATATATGTATATCAATATATACTCATATGTAACTAATATAATAATAATAACTTCATGTATGTATTATTGTTGTTGTTGTTGTTGTTGTTGATGACATTGTTGTGTCATAACAACATAACCTATATATATATATATATATATACTGTCATCTGTATCTACACAACATCTGTCTAATACCTCACATCTGTCCTGTCACCCATCATCTGTCATATCTGTCTGTCTATCTATCACAACCTTTTTATCTGTCTACATCATCATCTGTCTATCTGTCATCTACATCTGCTCTGTCTATCTATCTATCTATCTATCTGTGTATTGTTGTTATTGTGTTATGCTCCTTGCGTTTGCTTCTTCACTGCATATATACATACATCCATGTATGTATATGCATATGTAATACGTATTGTTGACATTGCTTGTTCTTGATGTGTCTAACATTCTCTGGCGTGGTGGTTTCCAGAGACAGATTTGAGATGAATTTGTTCAAGTTCTTTTCACTTGATGAATAACAAATCCATCTTAGAGTATTTATAATTGAAAAATTAAGTTAACTTTAGTGAATAATTTATATGGAAAACAGAATAATAAAAGAGTATTAAAAATTATTCAGCAATATTTATTGATATTTTAAACCAACCGATCTGCGGGATGAGGTTTAAAATATAATCTTGAATCAAAGCAAAACATGTTAAAATCGAAACAGAATACATAGCTTCCATGTAATTAAACATAATTATTTCAAGTTTTTAAGACTTAAAACGAGATTTCTCTCTCTTTCTCTCACACTTCCTTTTTAATCTTGACATTGACCATTAGTTACATATATTGATTTACGATTCTTTCATTTCCTTATCGCTTCGTTTTAAAGTTTTGTTAATTTTTAAATTTTTTTTAGATTAATAAATTTCTCAAGTGTACTTGTAATGCTCAGGGTGTATATTTCTCTCTACTGATTTCTCCATCACCAGTAAAATTTTCAGTCTCTATAGTAATAATTAAAGTTACTAGAAGGAAGACAATGAATATAATCAAATTGCTTTATTCGGATCTTTGAGTAGTCAAAACACAATATGCTTATAATCACGTCTGGGGATCCAATCCCTACACGTGTCCGCAGCTAAAAATGTAGAATTACAAAAAGTTATGCGTCTGTTACTGACTGATTGGAATCGAGTCAGCAGAGGAATTGTAAGCGAGATCCAACTTGCTTTCTATTCAATGATCCTCAGTTTATAATTACATTTAGTGTTATCGCACTATTCTTCTCAGTGTAAGTGCACGTTCAACTTCGGTGTTGTAATCTTCCGATTGCTCTTTCTACAAAAAAATGCTTTGTTGTTCATAAATGCTGTAACATCTAACCTATTCACTACACTTTAATATTTATATTATAATTTACGTAACTCAAGGTTCCTTTAGAAGGAGAGATTCTCAACTTAATGAAGGTCATGTGAAAGCTCCAATTGTTAGATGAACGGAAATATGCGAGAGAATTCCGTCACAAGTATTTATACTTTCAGAAATTTTAAACTTCTATTTTTTGACAAGTTTGTGATATTTAGTTCTTTGTGATTTTCTCTTCATTAGCCTCGGGAACTTTTGGGGAATTGGAATTGCATGAAATAACAACTCTTGCGAACGAAATCAAATGTGGTTAGGTAAATTAGAAGAAGATAATAAGAGTATTGAGTTGGATTTAGAGATAATGATACATATGCGAAATATAGTTAAAAGGAAAAAGTTGGAATTTAGAGGAAACAATAAACTGACAGAAATTGTAGATAAAAGTGAGTCATCGTAATTAATCGTTAATATTGAAAGTAATTGGAAGAGACTCCTAATTTGAATAATATGAGTGAGGGAATGAGTGAATGTTAAGGTTATTGGCGCAAGAGCCAGATGTGACTATGCTGCGCCAAACAAGACTTAACTGTGGTATAGACTTAAAAGATTGAAGAAAAGACAAAAAATGGTTGACGAGGAAGGTCGAAAATAGAGAAGAATTGCTAGTGTATCCTGGGGGTGCGTCACCCGTGTTTACAAAAGGCAGTAAACCCCATAGTAAAGAAAAGATTATTAGGGAGCCTCGGGGTCATGATGCCCGTACTTACCTGAAGAAGGTTAGAACCTGAGGTCTCCTGATATAATCCCCAAGGGCATGATGCCCGGCTATACCCCTAGACACTGGGTACCCATTTTAGTCGCCTTTTACGACATGCATGAGCTACAGTGGGACTATTCTGTCATTTCGGGTCAATATAATATAATCGAATCTGCTGTAATCGTGAAGTACTTCAATCAGAATAAGGGAATTGGTAATCTAAGACTTTATTATTTGAACATAAACTAGGATTAACCGAGATAAGTGAGATTCGACACAGAGAGAGAAATCTTGCATATTCTTCGATAGATAATGAAGTGTGTTATTATTATCTTACGTATCTTCAATTGAAATTTTGAAATTATTGACTACTTAATTCGATTTTAAAATGGCTGTAGAATTAAAAAAAAAGGAGGGAATCTTGTTATATGTTTTGTTCTTTTAACGAAAAGAAGAAAGCATTTCTTGACTCTTAAATCTTTCAGCACATATACCGTCACCCCCAATATACACAAGCGCCTGATATTCTCAACTTAATTTAGTCTTTCAGGGCGAATAATTTTTTCTTTCTTTTCTGGAACCGATAGAAAGTCACACGATTCTCTCCACTCCCACCGATTTATTAGAAGGAAAATGGAAAAACAAAAACAAGATTTGTGTGACACTTGATTTAGAAGAAACTTATATATCCTTCAAGGGCAAAGACCTACCAGGGGGAAATGAAGTTAATGCCCCTCTTCAATTCTCATTTGCTGCAGGGTTTCTGTCAAGGAAAGGGTTTTCGGAGGAGTTATGAATCCTTTGATCGGCAAAAATATCTGTTGTGCGTAGACCCAGTAAGATTATTTGGAAGTGATTTGTAGAATCCCTGGAGTTTTGTGACGCATCTCTGCCTGCATACTGTCTATTTATGTAATACTGAAAGAAAATAAAATCGAGCTGAATTTAAACCCAATAAAATGGGTAAAAAAATAGAGTTTGAAAATAATATCACAAATTATGATAATTGTTTATTTTGGGAAATCTGGACTAGATCAATATTATTGTTACGTATGTTGCTAATAACCTGTGCTAACATGTTGTTGTTTTGAGAAAATGCCGTTAACAAAACTGCATGGGCATAAAATAAAGGATACATAGTGTAAAGCTCAAAAGATTTACATTATTATATATTATCATAATATTAATTACTTATCTATAGTTAGTTTATGGTGTTATTTATATTGCTAAGATTCACGGCATTTCATATTTTATCTTCTGCTTTAACTTGACTGTTTGAACAGAATATTATTGTCTACTTTAATAATTTACCGTTAGCTTTTATATTAATATTTAATTTAATAGATTTTTATGAAAGAATCGTCTGTTTTTATTGTTCACGTTGGAAACGCTTTTGCACTTTAGAATGTTTTGATTGTGAAAATAAAAATGCATCATGAATTTGAAGGAAGCATTTTTTTTTCTTAATAGTAATGGGTTCTGTGTGAACCTGGGTCTCAGATGCACGCTTACTTCACGGTACTTAAGATTGATTTTGAATAACTCTACTTTTTCGAGAACTTCACTGGAAAGTTAGCACATGTTAAAATAAAATTACTGAAGTCAATTTTAAGGGATTTTTAAACTTTGTTTACTATTTTTATTCCTTGAAACTTTTTTAATAAATAATAACTTAATTTAAGGATAAAAATTATTCTTTGATTAATATTCTCATGTTTTCTTCATACATGACAGCAGAAATAATTATAATACGAAGTTGAAAAATGATATTCAATTTTATATGTTATTTTTAAAAGAATACATTCGAAAAAAAACTTAATTTTTACCGGAATGAGAGATATCATAAAAAATTATAATTTCCCAGTTTTAGTATAATACAAAATGTTTCTACCTTGACCTGTGTATTTATTTCGGAATTTGTGTTGATATTTTAAAAATTTACCTTTAAAAAGTTTGTATGTGGCTTAAAAATCAACCCATGTTATGAATTGGTCGATATGGTATTAAGAATAGGTAATAGGAATGGGATGACTCATTGTAGTATTGTTTCTTCGTCATTTTCTTTTTTTCTAAGAATTCCCCGCATGACGCCCTTCGCCTCCTAAGTTTGCATTCATGCTTTCAATTTTCCAACCGACGAGATCGTCTTATCGGAGTTTATTCAATCCGTCGTATTGAATGTTTCTAGTGATGATGCATCCATGTCGACGACGACAACTCGACGCGGCTGCCATGAAATTTCTACCCGAAATAGCTGCCAAATTAAAACGAATTTATGAATCAGTGTAAAATTTGTTTTGGATCTATTTGATTGATGACAAATAAAATGCTAACATCAACTTGAATTGAAAGTGCCACCTCCCTTCAAAAACAGGGACTTTTGGATCCACCCTCAAAATTGCTGGTATATCGTTTTGTTTCATAACCCACTTAGATTTTAAATAAACAACAAACATCATGGATACATTTTTCATTTTTCAAGAACAAGAAGATAATTTGTAAAAGAATTTCTAGTTGTGCAAAATATTATATTGTGTGTGTAAGTGGTAATCACACACACACACACACACAACACAAACAATCTTGTTCTCTACATTCCACTAACCCGATGCTATATTTTATAGATGAAGTGCTCCTTTTCGAGTCTTGCTTATTTGTATAACTTGATTTCTGAATTTTGCAGATATTGAATAACTTGCATTTTAAAATAAGCAGGCCGTCGATATTATTCACTATAAAATATATCTTATTTCCTAAAATGAATCGCTTGCACGAAACTAGTGTATGCACGAAATATATATAGTTTTATTTTCAAAGAAAAACTCAAATATATGTTTTTGAAATTGAAAACTCTGTTTTTGTTAGCTTTTGAAGTGTATAACAAACACATATCACGAAAACTCTGATTCCATAGCTTCAAAGTACTTGTAGCGAAGTCACTTGAAATATAACCATAGTTAGAATTCGAAAAACATATATACGTGATGCGCCGTTTGCTTTACGCAAATATGCATTCGTTCAAATGCAACGTAGACTAAATGTAAAATGATAAAGTAATGTTGGATTTTAAAATGTCGGATAATAATTTTTGATATTATTAGAATTATTCAAATCGTCATAAGACAAAATGTGACAAATATTTTTGTACATAAAAAACTATTGGCGACTGCAGGTTAAAAAAAATGCACAAGAATGAAGTCTTATCTTTTTAATAATTTTCAGTAAAACAAGTAATATAAAAAAAATTAAGTCAATTCCTACTTAGGTCAAGAAAGAAATTTTTTATTTTAGTTACTTTTTATTAAATAATTACAATTACTTTAAATATATATATATTACATATGCCAGAATCACAATATTAAGTGGGAAAAGAAATTTTTTTCCAGCGATCTTCACTCTTCGTCACTGACGGTATTTATTCCTAAGCTTATACCCTGCTAAATATCTTATATAAGAGAAAAAAAATTTTCTCCTACATAAAAATTAAATTAATTATTTGAAAATCAAATAAAAAAAAATTATGCTTCGACCTGAAGGCATGAAGATTCTACGCCGAAGCTTTGCCAACTTTGCCACTGCAAGACAAATGACTCTGTAGAAGCATTGGCTTGTTTCTTAATTCATCCAATAAATTAAATGGTTGGAATGCAGTTTAGCCCAACCACCTTTAGCGTCAGGAATTATTTGGCGGTATTTTGCTAAATGTGGCTACCCTGGTCCCCTTCGCAAACTTAACGTTCAGCCAAAAAGTTTTGAAATCGTGCCAAGTGGTTGGACTAAACTGCAGTTTCAACAAATAAATTTAATGAAATGAATTAATATATAAAAAAGCTGTATTAATATCAAGTGTCATCCACTATAAGTTTAAAAGAATGTATTTGAACTTGAGGGGATGAATAAAAAGTATTTTACTAACGATTGAAAATTTGAACAGGATATACATAGGGAGAGTATGAGCTAATAGTAGAGATCTAAAAAAAAAACAAGAAAAATTTATTTTATAATCATTGCTATTATAGCGCGGATCAAATCGTGCAAAACAAATTTTTCTCATTTTCTTATTAGAATTAACAGTCATTAACGTTTAATTTATTCCTGTTGCTCTGATTGATAACAAAACACCTTCTAGTCGCTTTTTTACGTAATTGCAACCGAAATCCTTGGAGAAAACCTTTCAGGAACTGAAGACCTTGGAGAACAGATAGACACTAACAGAGAATCATAACAACGCTAACGTTAAACACTGTCCGTTTGTTCATTCCTTACTTCCTCAGCAATCATACTTTTCTCTTCATTTTTTTAAAAATAGTTATTCTAATATATTTCTACCGATAGTAGGTTTGAGGTAGCGTTGTAAAGCTTTAATTATTACTAAGAAATAACAGGGATATCTGAATAAAATACATAAATGTATTTAGCGAATTCATTGATACTTATATAAATAATTTTGTAAATTTACGGCTATACATGTTCATTTGTTAGGTATCAGAAAGTCGTAGATTGAAGTAACCTGTAATGTAGAGAACATAAGAATTCAGTGCGTGGTAGCGGTAGCCTAGTGCTCATGGTGTTTGGGATTTCGTTCAGTCGCGGGTTCGAGCCTTGGCGCAAAAGACCCGCCGTGTAGCTGGGGCTTAAGCACGTTAAATCTGTCGGGGACCAAAGGCCTCCCTATGGTGTTAGGGGAAGGGGGAGCGAGCTCAGATATCGTCCTCTTTACTAGATCCGAGGTTCAAAATTACAATGTCCGTCGTCAATATAGCCCTCGTGTTGCTTCTAGTGCGACGTTCATAAAAAACTAAATTAAAGAATTCAATACATTCAGTTATTTAATGATGGCTTTCACAAAGATCAAGAGACTCTGGGAGAAATATAAAATATTGGATATTATATATATATATATATATATATATATATATATATATATATATAATGTGTGTACTATATATAGAGAGAAGGAAATGTTTTGTGTAATGAATAAATTTTTAAGTTTCATAGGTGGATTATTTTTAGAAATATTTAAGACTTTATGATTTCCCGGTATAATAATTAAAATTTTACGATACTGCTGGTTACGTCAATCTACGGCGTTTTGAAACCAAATAAATTATCGTGAATAACAGTCACTTACTACATTACGTACTCTAGGATCGATTAATATACAGAATAAATTTTATCCAGAAATCTCGGATATTTTTTGGTAATAATTTTAAGGTTTTACGGTATCTCTCAAACATAAGTATGTTAGATGTAACTCTAGGAGCATTATCTAAAAAATAATTAGAAAAAGATGCTACGTCTTTTCGAACTCAAACGGGAAGTTCCGATTATCATGTGATCTACGAGTATTCAAACTGCAATTGTCTTAAATTTTCTTTTAGATAATGATCACATTATTTTTACATGTTCAATTTTATTTACACGATTTTGCATTGCCGATATATTGATATGAAAAATACTATTCCTTTCTATACAGTGACTATAATGAGTTTTCGGTATATTTCAAATTATATAAAAGTTTGGTCAATCTGACCCATGAACAACTACGTATGAAGATTTCTACAAACTAAGCGATATAAGTTCTTTATCTATGCACCAATCTACCTTCAAGTAGAATGATATTCAGCGGATGATAACCATCAGTTTGAGTTAATCACAGAAAGGCATTAGTTTTCAAAGTGGTTGATAGGACAATGTGACATAAAGATGCCGTTAAAGGTGCATATATGCTGGTGAGCAGAGCAACTCACGAACTGCTCACAACTCAAGCGTTGAAACTATGCCATCCTATTCTAAACTGCTAATTTCCTTTTCGCTTCCGTAAATCGGTATGATTCAATTACCTGGAGCAGATCGAGAGCAGTTCCTTTGATGAGTATGCAACTGCAAGCTCAAACACTACTAAGCTTGTGTGTGTGTGTTCGGTTCATAAATGTATTTACATCTTTAAGTGACATTTTTATACCGTAGTCAAGTTGCCAACTAAAATTAAACATTATTAGATAAATTAGAAGACGATAAGTTTTTTGAATTGACTTTGATTTAGTGATATACAGGTGAAATAGAATTGAAAGGAAATAGATAGAGGATAACTACAAGCTGGTAGATATTGTAGATTGGAATAAATCCTCGTAATTATTCGTTTATATTGAAAGTAGTTGGAAGTGACTCCAGATCAGAATAATAGGAATCGAATCTGCTATAATCGATAATTAATTGAATCGGAATGAGTGATTTGGTAAGCTAAGACTTTATTATTTGAACATAAATCGGGATTAACTGATTTATTAGAAATTCGAGACAGAGTGACTTTGCATATTCTGTGATAGATCATATTGTGACGAACATGATAAGATGCTTCCCTGCAGCACTTTCCTTATAGAGGAAAAGATTGTTTTACAGAGATGTCACAAGTTGACAAAAGAGAGTTTAATCAATGACCCCTTCACCTTGGCGACAGATGGAAAGTACTCGAAGGTGTTGGAAGCTAAGCAAAAAATTGAACGGGAAGAAAGTTAGGGACATTTTGTAAATTTTGCTATGTGACGCCACACCTGATCAGAAAAGTACAATACGCCATGAGCTACAGTCGGAAGAGGAATCAGTCTGTGAACTGAATAAGTTGTCTGTGGAATCTGCCTTGTAGTCCTATCGGGAAATCGTGGCCGAGGGAATCTCCTGGGGATTCGGCTTGAATCTAGTGGAACTGTTTCTGAGAGTCTGCCTTTGGAGACTGTTGAGGAGATAAATCTGAGAATCGACTTAACGCTGTCGGCACTTGAAGAAGAGCGTACCGGGTGAATTTGCGAAGAAGCAACGCACATCTGCTGGGAATCGTTGGATCCTTTCCTAGAAGTGCAGAATATTACTGCGGAGGCTGTCCGCAGTGAAGAGTAATAAGCTGGTGAACTGAACGTGGCTGAAATAACTGTGATTGTACTTAATGCGTGTTTTGTACCTGTATCTGTGACATTGAAATGTGCAAATGCTGTGCATCTGTTATTATCCAAATTGTGCTACTTGTGTGCGGTCTTGAAGTTTTACGAATAAATTGAAGTTTGTCATTATTCTTCAGGTTGGTATTGATTTTCAATTCCCACACACCCATTGAAAGAAAATGAATTTTTCATAACAGTATAGTGTGTTGTCCTCCTCTTAAGTATTTTCAGTTGGAGTTTGTGAATACTCCAGATCCTTAGATCATAATGAGTATTTGTCAAGTGATGTTGTCGGTTATCCATAATTTGAATTAGAAAATATGCGTAGTACAATTTCTGAAAAAGAAATAGAAAAAGTTGAACTAGAATGTAAAGAATGTGAACCAGAAACTTTTTTATGTTAATGGAAAATTTTACCTCAGGAAAATTTAATGAATCGAGTCACACAATCAGATAGCTATTTATATAGCACAAAATTTAACAAAATACAAGCCTCCAAAAATCATCAAACACACCTTTCTCACCTTTTCTTTGACAAAAATAAGCTAACGCGTTGTCTGAAAGGACGAGTGAAGGTATCATCACAATTATGCATAATTCAGAATAATGAAACGTTGTCGCTTTTTTTTTTTATTGAATCCATTTATTAGACATAGAAAAATTTAATTAAAAATAACAAATTGGAGTATATTGTGTGATTTATATTAAACTAAGAACTTAATGACTAATTTTACATAAAATTAGAATTATAATAATCATGCAATTAAATAGTGTTTTAATTTTTTTTTTATATAATGTAGACAATTTTCATTAAAAATAATAAATTTGGGTACGTTATGTGATTTATTTATATTAAATTAGGGAATTCGAGGACTAATTTTATATGAAAATAACAATTAAGGGTACTTGTCTATTATAACGGTGCACGTCAAATTACGATTACGCCATGTCTTCGCCAAACCCGTGAAGCCTATTTTTTGCTACGACCTACTTGGCGATATTTCTTAGTCGCTTGGCGATTAAACATCGGGCCCCGCTATAACAGACAAGCACCAAATAATGCATTTAAATAATGTTTTAAATTGTCCCAAATAACTAACAAAACAATTTGACCCAAAATTCCGCAATGTTAGGATCTTTTACTTTCTCAATGTAAGTTAAGGTCAAATGTGGAAGATGTGTAGTGTTACAGATTCCTTTTCTTAAGAAAAGAAAATGCCTCCTCATCGCTATTACTGAAATTTAAAATAAAATTTCCAGAAAGCTAATGAAGGATAGAATATAATTTAAAATACGAAGGATAGAGCTATATGGGAGGATCTTGCCAGCATGCTATTCGTTGCTGCCTAAAAGTGTATGAAGTGATCGACGAGAGAGCCACTGATCCTGAGTGAAAACGACTTTATACCGGTAGCAACCTCTTGCCTTGTCCGTCGCAGTTCTCTATGCGAGTTTGTGAGGAGGATTTTAGCTGGTGAAGAGGACCACCAGTTAACAGGATATTATTTTCAAAATCTATATAAAGAATAGAACTAAGCGTCTTAGAAAAAGTAATGTTTTTTCAAACATTATATATATAAGTTTTTTAAAGAATTTTCCACTTTTCCTGGAATTAAAATTAAGTATATTTCTGTATAGTGTCACTGTGAACAAGCTGCTAGAAATTTGCTGACAATGCTCTCTTCCCATCGGAACAGACTTGTAGGCATGATCCCTACCAGACTTTAGGTGAAACTTATCTTCCATGGAAGTCCCTCCATTCAGAAAGTTTGGACTCTGACGTTTAATTGAATTTTCCCTCATATAAATAGCAAAACACAGCGAAAAACGCGCTCTACTTATACTCCTCTCATTACCTTACTGCTGTTCTCTTACGCTCGTCCTCTCTCTCTCTCTCTGATCATTTGAGATTTGTATGGTAATTTCGCTTAGGCCTTTGGTGGCCGAAGCCCGACTAAAGTCTGCTACAATATGGAAACAAAAGTATTTCGGTCATGAATGGAATGATTCATTTATATTGAGCAAACATTAAAGTAAATACGTTACACTTAGTCGACAAGATTCGTTACACACACACATATATATATATATATATATAAGAATGTAAATAATTATTAATGTTAATTAGCTATTTTTTATTTATATAAAATCACACATACATATCAATTTTGCCGTTTAAACCCACTAAAAATAAATATTCAAAATTTATTAAAATTAAGAAACCTGCAGAATTTTATATAATTTTAAGAAAATGCAGTAAATTATCAAAATAACCAGTCAAAATTTTAAAAATAATTCTTATAGAAGTTATCATAATTAGAAAAGCTGAAATTTATCGGAACACAAATTATAAATAGTAATTTTTAGTATAAGCATATTCAAACGATTAATTAGAAATTGCAACTTACTTAAGTACAAAACTACCAAAAACAAATCAAATCTCTAGATGAAGAGAGAAAAAAAATTATGTAAA
The DNA here is from genome assembly GCA_019974015.1 of Nephila pilipes. Taxonomy (NCBI): domain Eukaryota; kingdom Metazoa; phylum Arthropoda; class Arachnida; order Araneae; family Nephilidae; genus Nephila; species Nephila pilipes. The sequence continues at coordinate 2,137,619 of BMAW01017198.1, forward strand.
ACGAAAATGAAGACAATGTATATATATATATATATATATATATATATATATATATATTGTCTTCATTTTCTCTATATATACATATATAATTAAGCACAATTATCAATCTGATGTTTAGAAATTTTTTCAGAAACAAAAATAAACTCTTTATAATTGTTTATTATCAGAATTAAATTTTGCAAACATAATTTCATATTAGAATATTTATTTTGAAAAATCACAGAAAATAAAGGGTATTTTTCTGGGTATTAGAATATATATATATATATATATATTCTATTACATTATTAAGTCTTTTTTTTCTATTTAATTTCTTAGAAGTAATTATTTTGATTCAATAAAATATTACTAATAGATATGGTTAGGAAAAAAAAGTTTTATAATTATGTGGCATGTTTTCTCTACTTGCTACTATGTTTATTCTTTGTCTGTGTCTGTATATTGAATACGTATTTTATTTTTTTGAATTTCTAAAACATTTTCAGTTACACTGTTTTCTCTTATTTTGAGAAGGATTTGATACTAATAATGTAATAATTTTTTTTACGTTGTTTATCTCAAACATTCTTATATTTATCTAAGTCATTCTTTGTTTTTAATGTATTTTCTGAAAGATTTTTTATTTATGATTAATTACTTATTATAAATTTATATATATATGAATTTATTTTTATTTTACAGCTATTTGATTTCCTTATATATAGTAATATCCTTATATATATAAGGAAATTACTATATATCCTTACTATATATATTAAAT
>BMAW01017198.1:2138388-2171017 GCA_019974015.1 Nephila pilipes
AAATTACTATATATCCTTACTATATATATTAAATATCCTTATATATAGTATAACTATTACAGGTAAAATTTTGAAATGAACAAATAACATTTGAATTTAATGACAATTTATAGTTTTTTAATACAAAATCCAGGTTTTTATTTTATTGGAATAATTCTTTATTTTTTATAAAGATTTTTTACTTTAAAAATTTAAAATTCAATAGTTATTATGAGTTTCACAATGTAGTTCTACTTTTTGATCTGCATATAATTAAAATTTAATTACATTTTATATAATCAAATAGAAATATTTTGATTGTGAAATGATTTTTAAGTTTTATTTATTATGAACTCTCTTATTCATTTTATTATTTCTCAAGACATTAAGAAAATTTCTTTTATCTTTTCTTGTTTATTGTACCTATTATTTTAAAAAAGAATATTTTTTGAAATGTGATGCATACATTATTTAGAAAGAATGTATGAATAGTTTGATAAGAATATTTTGTAAATCTTCTCTTATGTCTTCGTTGAAATTTTATTCAAATGTTCCGAAGATAATCTCACTTATTGGTTTATAACATGGGCTATTGTCGATTTATTTCTCTTCAACTAACATCTGAAGTTTCTTCTTCTCTCTGATTTTATACTTAAGTTCCCAGCTTCTTCCCAACGTATTTTGGCGCGTATAGCATATTTGGCGAGATTAGGACTCAACGAAACAATTACAGAAGGTACTCGCCTCTTGTTACGGTAAGAGTATTCTTTGATAGATTATAGAAGTGCTAGCAGAAAAGATATCAACCGTGGAGAGCATCCCCCTTCTTTGAAAAAAAATATATAAAGATATTTGATTATTTTAATCAATTTCTCTGTGGGCTTGAACTTAAATTTGAATTAAGATCCTATGACTAACTTTAAGATGTCGTACGAAATGGGTAATAGGACGCTGTCACAAGTTTTAAACATAATTTTCTAAATTACTGCTAAAAGTTTGAGTTCGAAATTCGCAATTTATCGGTAAACCTATGAACAGATACCCCGGTATAACAATCCCTTTCCGATATTGCGCTGCTAAAAGGTCAGAAAATTGGCGACACATGTGTATATGAATCATTTGGCTCAAATTTCAGTTGGAGATAGTGATATTTCGCTTAACATTCGTAAGATTGGTAGAATGTAGGACGCCATTACATGTTTTTTTGAGAAAATTTTTTTTATATATGCATTTTGGTTTATTTGGTCTAGTCATTTTGCAAAGGTATTCGAAATTACTTTTATCATTCATGGTAGATTTATACCTAAATAATAAAAAGCATTTTATGCGTATACCTTTTTGTAAGTATTTGTAATTTTTAAAATTTTATTTTGCTCTTTTTACTTCAAAAACATTATTCCTACCTTTGAACAAAATCATCGTATGAAAAGTTTTTGATATTTTTTTTTCAAAATTTTGCAATGTTTTTTGAATGATTTGAAACTATTTATCACTTAGTATTGATTGAAGAGAGTATTATATTTCTACACGAACTGTTATTTGAACTTTATTCTGAAATTGTTCATTTTTAATATTGTGTAGTTTGAATTCTCTTCTCTATTAATTTCTTCTTGAGGTTAGAAGATACAAGAGTAGTTTCAAAAATATTTGTGTTGGACGGCAGAGGGCAAAGCTAATTCTTGTTAGAATTATCATGGTGTGCTGTCATTTGCTAAATAGCACAGATGCAAATTTGACAATGATTCACGGGTTAGGTTCTATTGCTGCAGCAAACGAATTGTCGTCGTCACTTTGTCTCAAGTTTTCGCAGTATATAAGACCTGGACACAACATTATACACACCGAAAGCTAAGTAAGAATCAAAACAGTGGGTTCCTGCCGCTGAATCTTCTCCAAAGAAGGTCAGGATGATCCAAACGACCGGAAAAGCTACGGTGACCTTCAGAAAGAGGAGTGCAAAGGGCATCACCACTTAAAAAAAGGAAAGAACGACCAATTCACTATACGAGGGTTGCTCAATAAGTCCTTAGAAATTCCAAGAGATGATGTTCGTAGCGTCAAAAATTGTTTGTGTTAAGTAAACATCATGACTCACCAGACAGCTGTCTAAGTATATGTTACTTGTATTCGTGATCATGACGCCTTTCGCACCTCAAAAATTCTTTGTCATAAATTTTCCAGCTAATGAGACCTACTTCGCCTTTTTCGGAAATGATTCACCGGAAGCAACTTAACGTTTTGTTTTTTGCCTGATTTTCGGTTCATAATGATAAATCCAGGTGCTACCGATGTCGACAACTGCATGCGGCAGCAAACAAATTTTGATGTGGAAGCAAATAACTACCATATCAAAACTAATTCATGAATCAGCGTCGAATTTGTTTCTCGCTCCATATAACAGATGACAGCATTTAATGGTAACAACAAAATTTACTTTAATGATACCAATTGTCTTTAAATACAAATAATTTTTGAATCAACCTCAATCTATAAGGATACTCCCCATTCCCATTTGTAGCCACGGTAGCCTAGTGATAATGGTCATGTGTTCACTTCCGGCATTGTTTTCATTAAATCAGGAAATCGACCTGGATACTATTTAAGACCCGCCGTGTAGTGGGGCTGATACATAGTGAATCGGATTGATGTTTCAAGTCCGCTCTTTGGCGTGATATGGAATTTTGGAGAGTGGATATCAGCTCAGGTGCCGGCGCATGACAAAGGCTCAAATTTACGAAGTCCATAGCGAATAGCCTAGTTCCGTAACTGGATTTCTCGTGTGTGTCTTCGGCCGCTGTGTCCTGTGTAGGATCTCCATGTTTAAATTTGTTATCTCCTGTGCTTAAAGCCCGCCTGTAGAAGGCGCTTCTTGTAAAGGGGAAAGTGTAAGATGGCATACAATCCCCTCAAATCAGATCAGACGAATCTCCGAGTGGAGCGAGTTGACACTCAAAAAATTGTAAATTGCGAGGTGATAGAGTGCTAACGATAATGTAATGATTTATTTAATAAATTGAACTCGTATAATTCAGTTTTTAGGGCCGAACTATTGGTAATTGGATTTGACGTATTGTGTGTCTTCTCTCATAACTTCAAAGTTCCTATTTATATCGATAGTTTATCATCAATATTGATATTACTGAACACAATAAATAAATAAGATTTTATTAATATCATCAATAAAAATTAGCAAATTATTCTGGTACTGGGTTCGGTCCCAAGTCCGAAATCGTTACAACGAAACTGCAGATTCATTTGCAAAATTCGCTGTCACTGATGGTGAGGGAATGAATGTCCCTGCCCCTCTGTCTAACATAGTTAAGCTCTTAAATATACGCTTCTATCTCTCTCTTTCTGACTGGGAGTTTTGAAAGTCAACTTGTAATACCGATATTCGGGTTCAGTCTCTGTACTCCAAAACCAAATTTGAATTTTTATTCTAATTCAGGTTATATTACTAGCTTCTTAACTGATTATGGTCTGTTTCGTTTGTTATTTAAATCATTTTAATTTGAAAAATACAAATATTATATGTCCCTGTGGCTCTGTTGGAGGTGCTGAACACCAGTTTTTGTTTTCACTTGCCCTTTACTAAAATACGCTGGGTAGGATTGGATGGATAGAAAATTTAGATCCGGTTACATGTTTGAATGGTTTTCTAATGTAGGAAAGAGCCACACAATTAATAAGCAGGTTCAATCAGGATAAATCTAAATTGTATACTGAAACTCTTAAGCAAATACAATATGTTTTTAAACAAAAGCAATTAAATCACGACAGCGCCAATTCATAGCTAATACAATCACGGGAAAAACAGTAATTCAAATATGTAATCACATAATATCGCATAAGGCATATATATACTACTAACTAAACGCAGTCGCTCACACATGCACACACTCTAGAGACTTCTAAATCTACCTCGGAATACCTATTTTGTCGCCAAGTCTGTCACCCCTACCTGTTCAGCATTTCTACCCGGCATATTCTCTTTTTCACTGTAAATCATCTTTCTTGCCACAATACCCCTTCGGCTGGGAAGAGAATAAAATCCAAACTTTCTGTAACAAAATATTTTAATGTAGCAATGTAAAATTGTGTGCACAAATGAAGAAAAAAAAATATTAAAATTAAATCAAATTGAAGGTAAAGTCTTATTTCCGTTAACATTGCATTAGCAACGAAGTATTGCAATTTGAGATGGATTTTTTGATTCTGAGTCATCTTTACAAACAATGTCAAATGTTGTCCCATAATTCAAACTTTTGCTCTTAATACCTACTTCTTTTTTTATTCCACCCTATATAGTGGCCGTTGTAGCTTAGTGGTCATGGTTTCGGATTCGTGGCCGACGGTTTTCGTTCAGTTGCGGATTCGAGCCTTGACCATCATAGACCCGCCGTGTAGCCGGGGCTGATGCCAGTTAAATCTGTCGGTACGTTAAATCTGAATCTGTAAGCACGTTAAATCTCAAAGTCGTCCCGTAAGCGTGGTGTGGAATCTAGGAGCGGTGGTGCCATCACAGGTGTCGTCCTCGTCATTTGACCGAGGTTCAAAATTACGAGGCCCGTCGCCAATAGCCCTCGTGTTGCTTCTAGTGCGACGTTAATAGAAACTAAACTATATACCCTATATAATTTGAGGATTTTGTAAGTTTTATTACTCAGCATCCGAAATTTTTGGTGGGACTTATAACGCCCGCTGGTTTATATCTTCACTAGTCCTTACTAATTTCAGTTGTAAGAGTCATCAGTCAATGACTAAAATCTCACACATAGATGAACAAAATTAATTTATTTTTATCAAATCGCGAATTTTTTAAATTCTGAACGACTACTACTTATTCTCTCTATGATTAGAGAATAAGTAGTGGTACTGCTGACTGCTTATTTTCTCTATAGTTATTTTGTCTAAACGCATTTGAATTATCGTTTGGAATAATACATACATTTCTTATCGATGCAATCGGATTCGAGTGAGTAAAATTGCGGGAATGTAAGGTCGGATTCCAGAACCCTTTACTTATCGCTTCAAAGATCCCTCTGATCACTTCTTAGATTTCGAAAGACTGGTTCAGATATCTCACGTAGATTCCTTGCCCATTCAGCTTGAAATTAACTATGCTACCGAAATTTAATTAAAAATTTCTTGACTGAATAAATTTCAGACAAAACACACGAGAATAATCTGAGGTACATTAATAGTTTTATTTTATACGTATTGTTCGATATTATTTCAGAAAACACATTCTTTTTGCGAAAATTCTTCAAGTGTTCTGCGAGATGCTTCAGAGGAAGTCAATAAAATAAATTTAAATATAAGAAGAAACATACAAGCGCTAAGAGTTTTAGAGAGCATATTACTTTGGGATAAAGAACAGAAAACGAGAATAAGGAACAATCACTTGGAGCACAAACTTTACTCTCTGATATTCAAGTACTCAATTTTAAATCAATATCCCAAGAAAATAAATAAATAAAACATGTTATCAATCTAAAGCTTCTCAGAAGAGTTAATATCATACAACTACTATACAAATATTTTGATAGATAAACATATTTACTATTTCTTTACTGTGTTCTGCTATAAAGCACGCGTTATATCCCCTTCATTTATTTTTGAGTTTATGTTTCTTTCGCTGCCTTTAGTTTCTTTCATATTCTTTTTAATAATGATAGAGAATTCAAGTTTATCATTAGATGACAAACACTTATCTTATAATTCGAAAGGAACGCTTCTGTTCCTTCCAAACAATATCGTTCAATAGATACAAGTTTCGATACTTACAGTAAGCTCTTTGCAATTTTATTTTCCTAGGGAGAATTTTCAAAACCAACACTTACACTACACATTGAACTGCATAAGAGTTTTGCATGAATCTGAATTGATATTTTATTCTTCTCCAAATCTAATAAATTGTTGTATTGATGTCACTTGAGTCGCAAGATAAACTTATTTTTGTTTGTTACCTTTCACGAAATAGTAACTCTTCAAATTCTCAGGTATCATTATCAAAATAAGAAATTTCCTTTTATTATTTTCTGAGATTACTTTGTTCCAAAGTCGCAGTTATTATCAATAATGAGGGATTTTCATTGCTCTAAAAATTAAGGTTACTTAAATATTCAGAAACTTCGTTTACTTCGAATAAACATTCTTCAATGAAACTGTTTCGATTACTTTTAAAGAACTAATCAATTTCGGATATTTCATAAATGTTTTTTGCATGTTATTGAATCAACAGATGATTGAATCGACATCTGAATACGTAACAATTCGATGGAATCTGATTTTAATTATCTTTTTAACGTAGTAATAAAAGGTTAATCAAATAATAAGTATAATACGTGTGCAACACACACAGTTGTTTTATGAAAACACAACTATCAGTTTTATCTGAATGCAATGGAAAATATTTCTAAACGAGTTAATAATTCAGAAACCTTGGAAAGGTTTTGTAATTTGAATTTCAAATCACGGAACGGAGTCGATATACTCCATTCTGTCTACAGAAGATTGATTGATTGTTTATTCACATCGTACCGAAAAGCAACCAACTCGCAACTTGAAACTCTGTCAAGATACAAAGAAGGTACCTGAGCTTTCACCTCTCTCTCCAAACGGTAGAACTTTGGACCTCGACAGATTTAATTTACAACACTCCGACTATACAGTAAGTCTTAATGTGTTATCTATAGTAGATGTGATGCATTATATTTTCAGATGTGATCTATAATCCCCCCTTTTCTTTTTTCCATTTGATGGATGGTTTTTCATACATAACAGAAGCAATATCGTCATGTAAGAGATTTTGCTATGCATTCCTATTTGTTGTTTCAGATCGATATATTGCAGTATTTAATCTGGATGCCTAACATGTCCATATAAGCTTTAAGATAAAAAGAGTCTGAGGAATTTCATGTAAAACGAAGAGTATGAACAAATCAGGGGTAAGGCACAAATGTGTAAGCCATATGGGATCTGGCATAATCATGTGTTTCAGGATAATGGGCCTTGAAGATGATCATTTATTAATGTCACACTTAGAAGAAAAAAGAGGGTTATTGGAGACGTACCTCATATTTTTGAGTTTCGGTCAGTTGGCCGGGACAAACATCTGAGCGACGTGTCATAAAAGCTGAAGTGGTGGCATACGATTTGGTGTGACTAATCGGCTTCATACATCCTAGTTTTCGACACCATTCGATGTCGTCCAATTTATTATAAGATCCTCAAATGCTTCGTAATGGCATTATTTGTAACGGGAACGATATCATTCGTGGTTTCAAGAGGACTGTAATGGTGACGACAAAAAAATTATAAGTACCTACAGTGGTTAACTGTTTTGTGAGATACCGGTTGGAAACGGAAAATAACACCATGAACTAAATTAAATACCCTCTAGAATTTCATTATTTGCTATCTTGAGATGAAGACATTTGTATAAGGAATTTCGCTAAAATTGGATTATCTTTAGAATACAAATTTAATGAATTGGAGAAGATCTTTTCCCATTAATTAGACATTAACTGTCAAATGATCAGAATTGCTTGACTGATAAAAATTTACAACGAATGTTAACGTTTAAAAATCGAATAAAATATTAAAATATTTGTAATATCTACTCAATGGTCTTCATGAAATTAAACTTTTTACAGTTTTTTTTATATATTTTCTTGAAATGAATAGACAATAAGTATTATTTGAAAAAATTGTTTTCGTGTTCTTATGGGTGTATATTCCGTAAATTATAATAAGTTTATTTTGTTTCAGCAGTTATTAAAAGTTTATGCATTTATGATTTTATTTTTTTATTTTTTGGATTTTGAGAAGATTTACTCATTACAAAACCATGGTATTCTAAAAATGGCAAAATGGTAGAGGTATTATGTATTAAGTTCCCTAATAAGTTATGACATCTAATAAACATATCATTCTTTGTAAAATCACCCAGTTGTCTTAAATAAAATGTTTTTATACTTTCACTTTAATGTTTTCACAACGAATCTTTTTTTATTCATTAAATTTTACAGTTTAATAAAAAATGTGTAACGTTTATGTTCGCAATTTGTTATTTTTCGAGTAATTTTTTTTAATTAAATAAAAGATGTTCATTTAGTCCTGCAATTTGTAACGGCAATAAATAAATGATGGAAAGAATTATCTTTAAAGCTCCTAGTATAGTTTTTTTTACAAGCAATTATAAAGATTTAAATGCATTAATTATTTTATGAGGTTACTTCTGGCAGCATTTTCTCTTTCTCCATGAGGTTAAAAATGGCCAAGTTTATATAAGAAAATGTTTTTTTTTAATTGACTTGTACACTAACCACTTTTTTTCTATATTTATTATGTTATTAATGTTCTATGGAGAGCATTTTTTAAAATGTTGATTAATTTTTTTTTAAAAAAAAGTTCACATTTCAATAACTTGTGAAATGTTTCAAAAAATTAAAAGTAATGCGTATTTAAACTTTTTTGAGTAACGATTGACAAAATATCTCTTTAAAATATTTTAAACAATACAATAAATACACACAGAAATTAATCACCTTACGCCCAGTCAATTCTTTAAAAATGTATTTTTAATATTGGCATTTTTACATTATCGAGAAAAAGTAACTACTCTCGTAAAGGACACCCTAAAAGTAAATTATCGAAATCTCGAATGAGTTTCGAGAGTATTTAATTTTTCAGTAAACTGTAGTATTGCAAATTGTATAAACTGAGTTTTGAAGCAAAATTTCTCAAATTTTTGTTTTTAGACTTATCAAATAAATATTTTCATTGCAAATCTTAAGTCTTTCCTATTTACGAAAATTAAGCACATTTAAGATAAATTTCAAATAATTAAAAAGAATCCCAGTTTAGTTTTAGAACGTAGTAAATTGAATCTAATTTCGGGTGGTAAATAAACTTCCAAATTATTTTTCAGTCTTAATGACACAGCAAAGTTAAATTCTTCTCATACAATTATATTCTTTGCTTAATTAGTTAGAAAATCTGCGGACAAAATTCCAAGAATTAGGGTTAGCAAAAATATCCTTGGGATAATTTTTGTTAGCGGAAATCAATGAAGCACGATAAATTGGGAATGCAGGAGTCAACAAGCGTAGATTAATGAAGAACCATCTTACATTATTGCAGCTCGAGAAAGACGGAGAGACTGCTAAAGCATCCTTCGAATCATTTATCTCGATAACCCTCAATCGCCGTGTAAAACGAGAACAATGAAGGGATGAATTACTGTTTCGGCTGGTAGGGAAATGTTTTTGGTTTCACGATAACATCGGTCCCTTCGATGATAACAAGGGATCAGTTTTAAGGATTATTTACTGAGAAATGTTTAGTTTTCAGAGGAAAATAAAATAAATTCTGGTTACTTATTCATGTGTAGTTTTTCCACTTACCGTGATTAATGTTTTTAAGGAAAATAGATCATTACAAAAGTAAGATCATGTATAAGAAACGACTAAAGAGTATTATGTGAAATTAATGGTCTCGAATAAAAAATAAATATATGAAATGTGTGATTGACTGATGACATGTTTTGTATCATAAACTTAATATTTGACAATGGACTAAATTCACAGAATCACGTGATATATATCATAAAAAAACCGGCATGGTCTGTGTATACATAGGATTTCCTTACATGTAAGTACTATATATATATTATATCAACACTTTTTTTTCACTTAATGTATTTATTATCATATTTCTGACATTGTTCAATTATTTATATTCGACAGGAAATAATATGAGAACAATTTTATGTATCGATAATCTTATTCTAGTTTAACAGTTAAAATATCATTCGGTAAGCTAAGCCTATTTAAACTTGCTTCCGCACTTGTTTGTATACTTTCGATATAAGCCTTAAATAATTTTCTATTGTAAAAAGATACATTTTCGAACTGCTAATAACCATTGTGTTATTTTCACCTTTTTGTTTTGATTAAGCTTATTTTATATTTCAAATGATTTCATTTATAAATATTGTTATGGTACTTATCCATTTCGGTGGCGCCAATCTTGCCAAGCAGACTTCATTGGCGACAACACACAGTATACACATATTAGTTTGGTATCGGTTGTATCATTTTGGCAACTTAATCGCTTGCGCGGGCAAAATGGAAAAGTACCTTAAATTTTAAAGAAGATCAGTAAAAACACTTTTTTAAATACTAGAAAATGACAACCAAATTAGGATGTTTTCATAATTAAAACAAAATGTCTGCATGTAAACCAAATGAATTTGTTGCCATTATTTCAGCTCTTTGATAGAAGAATTATTCAATACCTTTATACTGCAGCAATCCAAAATTTCGATTTTTGCATTTATTTAGGTGAAAAATATATAAAACAAAGTTTTGTGATAATTTCTCGTTCAATTAAAAAGTAGTATATTTAGTAAAATGTAAGTTACTTAAGCTTGTGAAGCATAACACATTTCATAAAGGCAGGAGCAAAACAAACGAATAATAGACTTGTTTACATTGGCGAATAGCACGTGGTCAAGTTATCATGTGATCGTGACGTCACATGAATTTAGTCCACTGCTTATGCATGAAGTATGGAATTATTTTAAACTTATTTAATAAGCAAATGAGAAATGAAATTTTTAAAAATATTTATTCGTTTTCACAATTAGATGAATTTTACAACGTTTTTCTGAATTTCACTTGGTGTGTGTGTGTGTGTCATCAAATTTTCGATCGTTAATTTAACCAACTTCCCATCAAGCTAGAGCTTTGAAATTTTGGGAATCGTTCGTACTCGCCTAACAATGCAATATTTAGACGTTTGCGACAAGTTTTAACTAATATTTCAATAATTTTAATAAGTCAAAATATTCTTTCCTCTAGGCGCTTTTAGGATTGAGGAAATTTTTTTTCCCCCTCTGGGAACACCGGGCACTCCCCACACCACATGACGCCTCGTAAAACTATTGTACTCACAAAGGGGAGATACTATCTCCCCTTTACTGTCTCCGAGATAGTAAGGGTTGCTGACTTTTCATGGTTGCTGACTGATCATGAGCAAGAAAGAAAGTTTCCAATATTTGGCACCATGTCTTATCACAATAATTTTTTTCTGAATTCTGGTTCCTTTTTTTTTAATAGAATGGCTTACAAACTTTCAAATGCATGTTTTGATTTTATGAGTATTATGAATTTTTTAATACGCTCACAAATGTCTCTTTTTTAAGTAAATTTTAAAGTTAAAAATAACCAACAGTTTTAACTAATATTTCAATAATTTTCTTTAATATACTTTGCCACCATATAAAAACGTTGTTTTTAAAAACGTTGGTTTTTATATCGAATTATTTTTGTTTTTTTTTTTGGGCTGAATGTTAAGTCCGTTTCGCGGACCAATTTAGCAACATTTGGCAAAATACCGCCAAATAATTCCTGTCTCCAAGAGTGGTTTGACTAAACTGTACTCCAACCATTTAATTTACCGGATTAACTAATTTTAGTTAGTTTTAACGTTGTTATGTATTTCACTTGGTGTGTGTCTGTATGTATGTGTATCAGTGTGTCATCAAATTGTCTATTGCTAATTTAACCAACTTCCCATCAAGCTAGAGCTCTGAAATTTTGGGAACCGTTCTTATTTGCCTAACAATGCAATATTTAGATATTTGCGACCAGTTTTAACTAATATTTTAATAACTGTTTTAATAAACTTTGCCACCATATAAAAACGTTGTTTTTAAAAACGTTGGTTTTTATTTCGAATTTTTCACTTTCAGTTAAGTTTCTCTCTAGCGTTTCACTGCTTGTTCTCCGTCTATGCATGTTAGGGTGATAATTGCTTGTTTAGTTGTTTCCTATCATCCCTTAAATCGTTGCCCATGAGTTTCATTGCATTTTCAAGCACAATACCATGTTTGTAAATAAGACGCACTAAATTTGCCATAAATCCCAACCAGGCCTATTTTCATTGCAAGAATCAAAATGAGAAAGGCAGAGCAAGTAAAAAAAAGTGTAAACTTGCGTATGTGCACTCAAAACAATTATATAATAGAATCTAATAAGAAGTCATTTGAAACTGATCAATTTGGGTGATATATGATCGTAATTTAGTAATATTTAGAATTGATTTTTGTTGAAAAAAAATTGATTGATTTAAACAATTTTCAAATACGAATTTTTGAAATCAAATACAATTTTTTTGCAAACGAAAAGAAAATAAGTTTTTCTATGTTCTTAATATTTCTGAAACAAATCTAAGCAATAAATAGTGCATAAATTATACAAAAATAAAGAGTGAACGATTCATTAATATTTAGACGAAATATAGATATCTAGTCACAAACATTGTGTTATTGATTGCGAAACTGATCTTAGAAAATAGAGTGTACAGTTTCTTATTTCCTAGACATCTATCTATTTTGAAAATTTAGGATTAAAGTAATTCATTTCTGGGAAAATCTCAGGAGAAACCTAATTCCATCTAAAGTACATTAAAACAAAATGGAATATGTACAGGTATAAAATTTCTGGTTTTCAAAATGTTTACTATGTTTATCTTTTTTCTGTAATGGAGAAAATGAGATTATCATTTCAATGAATAATATACAGCAATAATACTTTTGTAATATAATAATTTTCCAGAATATTTCAACATATAAGTAATTCGCTGATATACGTTATAAACTGTAATTATCAGACTGAAAAACATTTTGATTGTCATTTAAAACTAAAGTTGTTGATTTTATTACCGTGATACTAGAGGCAAAAAGAGAGCTTTTCGTGACGGACCTCGTAATTTTGAATATCCGTCAACTGACGAGGACGACACCTGAATTGGCATCTCCTTCTCTAACTTCCGCACCACACCAATGGAAGGACTCTGAGCCATGACAGATTGAATGTGATCAGATCCGGCTACACTGCGGGACTTCCATGGCATCAAGGCTCGAACCTATGACTCGATGAAAACCGCGCCCACGAGTCCTCGACCATGGCCACTAAGTTACTGTGACCACATTTTAAACTGAAGAGGAAAAATAAATGAAAAACTTCTATAAATTTGTTCAAATATTATTTCATACATTTCTACTGATTTTTTTTCTCTAGAAACAAAAAGATGATCATTCCTCTTATTCCATATTTATTATAAACAAAAATATTTTCCTGCTGAAAATAACCTGTCAGCTTCTTTGTAAGAAAATATTATATTGCATTTATACCTAAAAATGATTGATTAATGATATGCTTATTACGTGTTTTTCTATAACCAATTTAGTTAAAAATATGGAAAATATAAATTTTAATACGTTTTCCAATATTTTAAAACCATTTAAAATTCTGCAGATTCGAGATTCCCAAATTCCCTCTGTGAAAGCATTTTCTGAGATGCCTTCCTTGATATTTTCCTTGAGTGTAATTTAACTTAGCCAATCCAAGTGGTTGCCTATGAAGTGTTGTGTTGTGATTTAACATTCCGAATCCGTTGAAGGCAATTGAGATTCGGCAAAACCAAAGATTATTCCGTCATCAATAGTCCATTGAACTACTCCATCTCCACTTTAATATAACAAAGGTTAAAGGCTATTTGTGTGACAATAGAGTCGTGTTATGATATAGGTCCTGATTCCATCAAAGATACATGAGAATCGTCAAAGGCATAGACAATTTTTCCAAAAAACAATCCGTTATTAATTGTCTATTGAGTTGCTCCAGTTATATTATAATTTAACTGATCAATCCAAGTGGCCGTCAATATAAAAGTTATTAAGCATCCGGATTTTACCAAAGACAATTACGATTTGCCAAGGAGAGAGATTATTCTGTCTTGAATAGCTCATTGAATTGCTCAATTTCTACGTTAACTAAGCCAATCTATGAGGCCCAAAATGAAATAGTTGTGTAATGGTTCAGTGTTTCAATTCTATCAAAGACTATTGAGACTATAGACCGAAGAAAGCTTCCATCATCAATAGCCCAATGAGTCCCTGCTCCAGTTCTTAACTAAACCTACCCAAGTAGCAGACAATAAAGAAGTTGTGTCGCGGTGTTTCCTAAGAATAACTCTGCATTAAAATGAACTAAATTCGAATCCGTTGAAACTGGGAGAGAGAGAAACGATACCCGCCGTGAAGGAGCTGACAGAAGACTTCCAGTACTGTTTTGAACAATGGAAGATTCGCATGGAGCGTTGTAAGGTGAGAGGAGAGGTGTATATTTGAGCTACCAACTACCCTCTAAGCACATTGAAGGTCATAATAAATAAATACGAGCTCGTATATATGATAACAAAATAAAATATTTTATAGCGTATAAATATTTGTTTGGTTTCAGAAAACCGTTGAGGGATGTAACCGGCATGCAATATACAGAAGAAAGGAGTTCAATCTGCTGAGTTTTACAATAACAGCCTACAGAAGGTCATTAAAGCGTTAATGTTACGGCTAAATAAGCAATTACTGAATAAACATTTGCTTGATGTTAGAAATTCCAATTAACAAGTTTCTCAAAATATCGTTTAGTAACAAATTAATTCTTATGTTTTTCATATTATTGTTGTTGTTACTCATATTTTCTTAACCCTTTCGCTACCGGAGGGAGAAAAAGATGTACTTCTCTGGGCCAGCGGCTTCTAACCGCGGAGTGTCACGCTGTGCCCAGACCATTTTAGAAATTAAGCCTAATTCATGAAAGAAATTCCTCTAAAATCGGCTACTCATTAAAATATTTTGGTATTTACATATATTATTTAAAATTCATTAAACTTAATATATACAAAAGAAAAAAGATTTAATCGAAAATTATATGTTTTTACATAAAAATCATACTTTTAAGAAAATACAAACTATATTTACATTTGTCACGTAAATTTCATGGAGTAATAATGTACCATTATATGGAACATATAGATATAAAAAATAAATCTTATTTTGCTGTATGGTATATTTTATACAAAAAAATCAATGCATAGTTCAACGTCACCTGTCTTACTCACATATTTTGATGCTTCATGCAA
This sequence comes from Nephila pilipes, assembly GCA_019974015.1. Lineage (NCBI taxonomy): Eukaryota > Metazoa > Arthropoda > Arachnida > Araneae > Nephilidae > Nephila > Nephila pilipes. The sequence continues at coordinate 2,153,365 of BMAW01017198.1, forward strand.
GATTTTGAGCAAAGGGCACAACTTCTTAGTCCTTTTTTTTAACTTTAATACATGTCCTATGTACCGATTTGGATTATTTTCGCTAACATCACTGTCAGATTCCTTCATTAGTTCCCAAATCTCAGTATGAGATAAATACTTTCTTTTCGTCATGACTGTCGCTACAAATAAAAATAACGACCGAATGAAACGAACTGCTGAGAGCATCTGCCACCAAAAGCCCTAACCCCCATAAAGAGCCACAAATTCTCCTTCGAACTTCTAAGAAGCAAGCAAGAAAGAAAAAACAAACCGAAAGCAAGTGCACCCTTTAAATCATGTCATTACATTTAAAGAGTCGCACCGCAAAGCGTATTTCTAGCAATTATTTCCCTCCTGATAGTCAGAAATGAAATCCAAGCCCATATCATCAAGGTCAACATCCAAATAACCTATCTATATATATTTCATGGTTTTATTATGCCATATATTAACATTAAGAAAATCAAATAAAACGTTCTCATCAAGCGTATCTCTATTGATATGTTGGGCCGTAGAAGACACTCACGAATGGGTTAATGAAGTCGTTTGCTATTTCTGTTTTCGTACCTGTAATGTGTTAAGCAAATTGTTGAATACTGTAATTCGATTGTTCAAATTATAGATCGTTGTTTCTTGCATTATTTTTGTATTATTCAGCAATTCTAATTCTAGTTGTGATATAATTGCAATTACTTCATAAAACTGATCTTGTTTCTTCATAAAATCCTTAGAACAGGAATTGAATTCAAGCAAATCCTACAACAACCGAAAACAGATAATGCATGGCTCATCCTTACCGGCACATTCTGTTATATTTGATGTTTTATACAAATAGCAATAACCTACTTTGACAAATACTTTAATTATTCTTACTCTCTGAATCATTTTGCAACAGCTGCATCAAAATTAGGAACAATAAATTTTTTACTCACTGTGTAACTGAGCATAAGCACGAAACATGTTTACTGTTTTTGAATAATCTGCAATTTTTGTTTTAATAAGTATCATGTCACCAACCCTCCAGTCTCTGGAACAGAAGCGATGATTGCTTCTTGTAGATCTGAAGTTAAGTGAGTTGTAACAAAGCTAAGTTGTCCACGAGACATCTGAGATTATAATACTAATTGAGTAAGATATTTTGAGATATATATGAGTGAAAGGTATTTAGTTCTGACTATAGTTTATTTGTCATTGTACGTAATATTTTGTATATAATTTTATTTGCCAATAAATATAATTCGGATACTACATATGTGGATACTTTCTAGGTCATAGACATTACGATAAATACTGTCTTAAAAATGGGAATCATAATCTGTGACGGATATCTTGTTTTAGAAATACAATCCAGAGACTACTCTAATGGATGTAAACTACACTTTCTCTCTTGATCTTTTATGAAGCATGGTATATCGCTTTCTTTCTCTCCCTCTTTGGATTGTATTTCGAATCGTGTTTTAGAAATTCAATCCAGAGAGAGAGAGAGAAATAAAGGATGTACCATGCTTCATGAAAATTCAAGAGAGAAAGTGTAATTTACATCCGTTAATTCCGCTTTCCATAGCTGCCTTCTCCATGAAGATCATTGGGGTTTCTTCAAATTCTGCAATAGAAAGGCATGGACAAAAAAAATCTGGGATTTTATCTCATTTTAAGGATTTTGTCTACCGACAATTTTGAACCCTTGAATGCAATGTTAGTCTTATGGAATTTCTACTATTGTCCTCAAATCTACATTATTTTATCCATTTGAGTGCAAAAAAATGCACCCGAAAGAAAAAAAATGTAATGAAGGACTTTGAGGAATAACATTTTCCCCCCGGTTTTTGAAAATATTTTGGAGTATTCCTTAAAGACGAGAAAACTCACAAACGAATCATTAAACTAAAAGGAAAGTATTTTTAAAAATCGGTGGAAAAATGTGTAATTCCTCAGAAACTTTAACTATTTTTTCTCTTTCGGCTGAAAATTTTTACATCTAAATAATCATAAATGTGTAGGCTTGAGATGGAAAATAGACATTTATTAGGATTACCATTACGTTCAGGAAATCAAAATGGCCGGTAGACGGGTGCCTTAAGCAAACCAACAAATGCAAAATATGGGTATGCGGAACACAGATGCCACGTTATTTTTAAAAAACCAGTTACTTTTAAGGTAAATTTATAATGACGTAATTCAAGTAAAGTAAGTGTATTTCTTTTTTTTTTTATTTTGTTATACCGGGTTCTTCAAAAGTTTTTTTTGTGAAAGTAAAGCAAAATTAAAAAAATATCTGTAGTCCGGTTAAACGACATTTTATGGAGAGAGACATGAATTAACAGAAATGGGGTTTTTTTTATGCCAAGAAAAAGGATTATCGTTAAAACAGGATGCTGCGTCTTTTTCTGAGGGAATGGGGGAAAACAAAAGGGAGGTATTATATGTGAAACGAGATTTTTTGTTTAACATGATTGAAAGCCGCAAAATCTCAATATACCCATCGCATTTCAAAACTGTATACAGTCGCTGCATATAGCAACATGGAACACTTTATCAACTTGAATGCATATCACTACCTGCCGCTAGTTTTTCATTGATGGTAAGGACTGTGAATTTGCATTATACACCCTAGAATTACATGCCCAGTATGCATCATAAAACGATTGTGTGATCGAAATACTTACCGAACTTCTATGGAAAAGTAACGCGGATTATTTACGTACCTTCCATCAACTAATATCTGGGTTTACTTTCTGAATTTATATTTAAATTTTCAATACCTTTTCAACCAAATGAAACGTGGTTACACAAATTAGATTAACATTAGAAGTACAGTGAACGAATTTTAAAAAAATACATATAAAAGCGACGGAGAATTGAATATTGGATAAATAATTATTTGGTCTTGAGTAGCCGGTAGTTTTGACGTATGGAAGAAATCGTACGTGTATTACCTGTATCTGAACGACATTGATTCTATACTCTTTGAGAAATGATTTTATATTCGAAGAAGTCGTATTTATTAACTAATTGGACTTTCAACCTCTGCGGTTAAACTCTTTTGAACCCGAGTGAGTGGGTAAAAATCACTTTGATTATCCTTTGAAAATAGATGAGTTGTTAGATGCCTTGAGTGCTTGTAAAAATAGAATGATTGTGATTGTTCATTATTGCCGCTTTCAGAAGCAACAGAAGTGCTACTGGCGAGGACCTCGTAATTCTGAGCCTTGATCGAGAACGATATCTAAGCTGGCACCCCCCCCCCTCTTTAAACTTTCACAACATTCCAATGCAAGAACATGGAACCTCGACTAGATTGAACGTGCATCAGTCCCGCTAAACGGCGGGCATCAGGGCTCGAACCCACGGCTCGTTTGAAACCACCGATGGCCTCAAATCCGCGACTATGACCACTAAGCTACTTCGGCAACATCTTTTAAGAAGGTGAGAAGGTTCTGTGATCACTGTGATCTGCCTTAACACTTTTTACACAGCGGACGTCTCATCACTAAGCAGAGCTACGACACTGGGTACCACTTTTAGTTTTATTATCTTATTATCCTCTAAATTTAAACTTTTTTTTTTTAAAAAAAAATTCAGATTTGATTATTAAATCTTAATCTTTCAGATGAATTCACGGAACTTCCAAATATGTTAAATTAATATAGATTGTTATTTTGAAAATTTTTACAAAATTTTCCCTTTGGTGAATATGTTCCTAAGAAGGTGAAGACGGTCTATTAGGCTAGAAAAGTTATAACGACGACTCACGGGTATTCACTCGCATTATCTCTCTTCATTTTAAAATTCGAAATTAGTAGCTTTCACACCTCCCTTACAGATCATTGAATTACATTAGCAAATTTTATAATATTTATAATGCGAGTTTTTTAATAATTAGTTATATTATTTAGTTCATTTTACGAGTACTAAAGTGAAATATTTTTTTTCCTGTAACAAAACTCTATATTTATAAATTTTTATTTCTATTCTTTAAATCCATTAAGTGTAATATTTATATCACACATTCTATTTTATTATCAATCCAATAGAAATACTTCTTTTCTATTTCAGAATGAAGAAGAATTTGACATTTCTATGGAATGACATTTCAGAAATGTATCGAAGAAGTTAACGATACCAATATTTTCCCATCAGTGTGGAAGCATTGATTTTGTCTCGTTATAACTTCAGTGCTTTCAAATATAATTCCATCCGGAGGAATATTATATTTAATACCTGAAACAGAGAGATCCCCCAAACCTCAGTTATTTCGAAATTCGAAATATTTCGAAGACGCCTAATATTTTAGCAAAGGTATATGTAAAATAATTTGGAAACTTGAGAATAAATTTATTTTTCGAAGTGTGCGTGCGATATTGCCTTTGCGCGTGATTAGAATGGGAAAAATGGAGAATTTGGTGGCCGACATTTGAATATCTCAATTTCAAATAAATTCAAATCACAGATTCTACTGAAATAAGAGTCAGAATTTGTACATTTTCAAGAATGTCTTAGGTAATGTTAGTATATATTTTCAAACACACACGCACACGCACACGTACACACACACACAAGGGTATTATAATTTTACAATCTCAGTGCTATTTTAATTCTTGAAGTACTCGCTAATCACACAAGCACAAAATTTACTACACATTTAATTTTAACCAGGAATTTCTAGTTCTTGCCAGTAACATGAGGGCCCATTAAAATCAATTCAGAATCTAATATTTACTGAAGAGGTGAAAGTATAAGATTACACATTTGGTAAGAAAAAAAAGTATTTCACCTGGGGGAGTGCAAAGTTCTAAGGGGTTATAACAAAGGGTAACTAACGTATTTATCGGACTGAGAGGCATATCTTTTTAAAAGAAAAATTGATTTAAAATTGGAGTGCTATAACGCCTTTCTGTATTTATACCCACCTCTTTCTTTACACGATTTTGACATAACATGATTCACCAATATGCTTTTTTACACGGATTTTTGTTTCAACACAAATACCCCAATTTTTTTTTTAAATTCTAATTTTGACAGTATAATCAGAAGACAGTCGGTTTATGCCCACACACATGTGTGTGACTTGTTTAATTTGTATTCTGGAGTTACAGGGAATACCCGAATTACTTATCACATTTTTCTTTATTTCGTTGTACTTCAATTTGAACACAGTATTTTGTTCTTCAGCCGTTGTAACAGAAACTCGTATTACTCTAGGAAAAGGGAGTGACTATAACCAAAAAAATTCGCCAAATTTGGCAAGGAAAGAAAAAAATGCCCGCGAAGTCAAAGATGAAGTTCTGCTATTAATAGATGATTTGATTCGCAAGGGCTTAACATTTGCTACATGTATGAAACAATATTTTCTTACTCATGGTCCTGACTTAGAGTGCGCATTAAAATTTCAACCTAATCTTAAGTTTAGTGTAGCAAGATCTCAAGAATTATATAAGTAGCTTGAGAATTTAAAAAAACAGCCGCCAATAACAGACTTTGTAACAATAATAATAATAAACTGTTAATAACGAACGAAATTCTTCATTTGGATCAAAGCCCACAGTTGTGCTAAACATAGTTGACACATCTGAGGATAGCATTTTTGATCCAGTTCGTTATAAACGAGCACGCTTGTTATCAAGTAGCGATGAATAGTTGTTAATTAATAGTTTTATTCCTAATTTCAATTTGAATGTTTATATGTTGTATGTACCGGGTGGTTATAATTAAAGTTACACGATTCAGAGGCCTATAAAACCTGTTCTGCTTATCGGATTTTGATGAAACTTCGAATATATGCTATATGGAACATGGGGGAAAGAGTTCTGCAATAACAAATTAGTACAATTTTGACCATCAGGTGGCTTTTATCGATTATTTCTTATGCAAATCCGTAAAGCCTCTATATAAACTTGCAGTCATAGCCAGAGAATCATTCAGCGTGTGTTTGTCATCGTTAATCATGCCCTTAAAAAAAGATCGAGTTTTACTGGTAAAACTGTTTTATCAGAACCGCAGTAATCACTTAATTGCTCTGCGTAAATATCATCATTTAAAAGTTCTGCCGAAAGGCACCATATCCAGGATTGGTTTGAGGAAGATGATCATGAAATTTAAAGACACTGGAGATTTGAATGTGCTGCCCGGAAGAGGACAGAAACCTGTAGGGACTGAAACTGTCGAAGAAGTCGCTACTGCTGTGGTTGAAACAGCCTCCATTTCCATCTATTCTTCAGCAAGAGCTCCATCAGTGACACACGTGAGTTGGAGATTCCAGGGTCGACAGTACGAAAAATTCTGCGATACATTTTAAAATGGTATCTGTATAAGATCCACGTAATGCAAACGCTGAAATTTCAAGATCACAAAACACGTCTTGAACTTTTTTTGCCATTTTTTGGCAAGAACAGAAGTTGATGACGCGTGACTATGAAAAATTCTATGGTCAGATGATGCACACTTTCATTTGGATGGAGCTGTGAATAGTCAAAAATACCGCATATGGGGTGCTTCACCTAATGTTCTGCAACAACAACCACTGTCTTCTGTTTACGTGACCTCTTGGTGTGGATTTACTGCTGAGTTTATCCTCTGACTTTTTTTCTTTGAAACTCTCACTCCACAAGGTCCTAAAAGATGCTCTATCACGAGTACACGGTACAGTGAACTCCTTGGCAGATCATTCCTGCTTTATAGGAACAACAATGTTTGCAAATCACTATCTGTATGCAAGATGAAGCAACTCCTCACATTGGGCGCAAAGTCAAAGTAATGCTTAGTACTAACTTTGGCGATAATCGTGTAATATCTAGACATTTTCCGGATGCATGGCCTTCTCGTTCACCAGACTTAAATCCCTGTGATTTCTGATTGTGGGGATTTCTAAAAGACCGTGTTTATAGAGGAGGAATTAGGGTTTAACCTGATTTGAAAACTAGTATTATATGCCATGAGGCTGAAATCCCGGCGAGTTGCTTCGCGCTACTATTGGAAGCGCTATAATGCGCTTTCAACACGTTATTGATGTCAATGGAGCACATATTGAACATATTCTGCAATTGAATAAATTTTAACGATTCTAACATATTTTTTGTTTTTCTTTGGGCACTACATTTCCTCTTAGTGGTCAAAATTTGAGCTATTTTCTTATTGCAGGAACCTTTTTCTCATGGTCCATATAGCGTATATTCCAAGTTTCGTCAAAATCCTATAAACAAAACGGGTTCTACAGGCCTCTGAATAATGTAACTTTAATTATAATCACCCGGTACCTATAGACCGAATTTTAACTTTACACTATTTTTTTTTTTTTTTTTTTTTGTAATAAAAATGAATTATTTCTGCTTTAAAAATATGTACTTTGGATTTCATTATCACTTTTTTGTATAGTTTATTGAGAAAATATTTAATAGTTTTTTTTTCATCTTACACGTTTTTTTAATGTTGTGGAACATGCTCACAAATTTACTATATGTCGCATGTATTTTTGAACTCGATTTCTTTAACGGTTTTCTAAGGCATGTATCCACCTTGTTAAAAAGAGTTGTGTGTATTTCCTTCATTTTCGTTTATAAATCTTATTTACGTAGTAACTAAATAATAGCCCATTGAAAAGAAATTCACGCAGTAATAATAACCAAGTTCTTTTATTTATATTATTGAATATCCAATATTGACCCCTGACTTATTTTATCTGTGGTAATAATTTCTGTACGCGTCTGATTAAATGATTAAATAAAATAAAGATAGTTTTCCTTATCCACCATCTCGGGTACGAGGATTAGACGCAGTAAAGTAGAGGGTACCAGTTACTAACCTTCTGTAGAAACATCTGAAATGACTCCAAAGGCCCCGTACTGAACTTAGATCCAATATAGAAGCTTTACTTGATAATTTCGGTTCACTATCTTTGCCACGCACTAAATTATGAACCTCAATATTAAAACCTTCGCTGCTTATATATGTATTTTTACTAACTTCTGTTCTTTACACTTTAGTTGCGATTAAATCTACAAATGTCAAGTTTCGTTCATTGATAGGAATTTTTAATTCGAACAAAAATTCAATTAAAGGTCCCCAAAGTAGTAATTGATGGGAAAAATAGAAAAATAGCGATAGAACCCCCGTCATATTTTGTCTTTTAAGGTAATATTCAAACACAATAAATAGTATTCAACATTTCAATCCCTTTCAAACACAATTTATTTCGAGTTTATGGATCGAAAAATGTTAATTAATTTAAATGTTTATTTTTATAAGTAAGAATTTTGTTAAACAAGATAGTACCAGTAGTATACAAGTTTCTCTAAAAAATGTTACAAAAATAAGAAAATTTTACTTTTTAAGTTGACTTTCTTCGTGGTATAATTTAGATTTTTTTAAACTATGAAAGCTGATAAAATTGCAAGACAAGGCGTAACATTTTAAAAAAATGGCTCGTAAATTTGGTTGTATCTCATGATGTAAAAAAATATAAATGTTTTTGTCCCAAATAACTCATTATTTCCTTACTATCAGAATTATCAAAGTAAAAATATTCCATGCCATGAAATATAACAGTCAAAGATTGATTAATTGATTGTTAACATCGCATTTAGAAGCAACACAAGGTTTATTGGTGGTGGATATCCTAATTATGATCCTAGGTCAAGTGACGAGGACGACACCTGAGCAGAGACCTCCTCTCCAAATCTCTACATCAATACACGGGAGAACTTACAGCCTTGATAGATTTAACGTTTTACAGCCTCACACTACACGGTGGGTGTTTAGTTGTGTTAGGGCTAGAACTTACTAAGTGACGGAAACACGCAAGCCGCGAGTTCGCGACCATGACCGCTAGGGTACCATAGCCACAAAACAGTCCAAGAAAATATGTATTTAAAATCAAATATATGTAACTAGAGCATTTGATTAATAAATAAAATAAAACCATTGGAGAATTGCTATTCGCAGAAAGATATTGGCTGTTAAAATAGTTAAACCATTACTGAAGTTATTATAGAATTATTACGCAATCTTTTCTCCTCCCTATAATGCATTTAGTAAATTTAGATCTACGAGTAGAGATATAGGCAAAAGTTTTCATTTAGTATTTTAAAAAAAATGAGTTATAAATTTTCTTAATTATTAGAGTAAACCATTAAGAAGAGGAAAATTATGTCTAATTTTTCTGTGAAATCTCAAGATTTTCTTTCACATTCTCTTTCTCAAATGCTGCCTAAAGGCATGCACATACTTTATAATCAACTAATAGAAAAATATTTAAATGTAGTTAAAAATATTAGAGGTTTAGTTAAGAAATTTCTTTAAAAAATATAAGAATTTTATAAATTTCATTATTAATGATTTAAAAATTTAAATTTTTCATTTTAATTTGTTACCATATTTTTATTATTTTTATGAGCTGTTAATAATTATGTATTTTTTTGAGTGCCTCTCAAATATTTCCATAAAGCTTTATCTCCTAAAGACACTCTGAAAACATTAATAAACCGTTTAAATTTATTAAGTTTAAAAATTTTCAAAGTTAAATTTTAAAAATTTTGAAATTAGGATGAAGTGTGTAAGTTGGTATGCTTTTTTTAAAAAATTTTTTTAAAGATTTTAGTTTGATTTCATTATTTTAAAATAAAACCCTATATTTAATAAATATTTATTTTGAATTTCAATTTGACAACCATTTTAGCTATTAATTTGTTTCGAAATTTGAAAAAATAAACTTCCAAAAAGTTACTAATTTATACAATTATCTAGATTTAAATACATTAGTGATAAACCTGTGACTAATTTAAGTTTTCCATTTGCTCATTTATTTACTTCCCTTTTGAGTAGAATTTTCTTCGAAACGGATCTGAAATAAATATTGGCTCTCGAAACTTGTGTATTTATAGATATCGATTTTAAATTCCGACAAAGCATTCTGTGGGGAATGCATTACAAGAGAAAACTTCTTCTATTATAAGTTTACTTCGGACATCTGATAAATCAGCCTTTAAAATTCTTATGATTTTCTGTAATTTGTAATATAATACATTATTATAAATTCAATAAGAATTTTCTCATAGAGGAAGTTAGTTCACATTTTAAAGTGAAACTAAATGTGAGAGAGAATTACTCTGAAATAAATTAATTTTCAGCTTATTTCTGAGTATTTAAGAGTACTACAATAAGCTTTAAAAATCAATAGGTTTTATAGGGTTTGTTCATTAAATTAAAAAAGATGTTTTTGTTTTTTATGTAGATTATTATATTACATATATGTGTGAGATTCAAAAAAAGTACCCATTTCTTTTTGCCAATATTTGCATTGCTGAAGTACTTTGGTACAACCACTGTATGCTGCTATTTAGTAAACGATACCAAAGTAAATATGACACTTATTCATAGGTTAGACTTGATTTGGCAGTCATTTGTAGCTGAATCAAAATATGATTGCTGATGCATCAAGTTGACGTCCACATTGATGAGATCTGGATTCCTTATTACACACCAAACCAAACCGACTATTTTTGTCGGGGAACATAACACTCTCGGGCTTTAATCCACTGTGAATTGGCTATTATTTGAGGTGAGAATGAATTTTTACACTTGCCCAGAAGTTAAGATTTAGATATTAAGATAACAAAATAAAATTACAGTGCAACAGCTTTTTAAACAATATTAAATTAATTTTGTAAAATATGCTGAATATATATTATTAATATTAGAATATTACTAGTTGAAGTACTAGTGTTGTTAAAATTATACCAAAAGAGAAGATGGTTGAAATTCATGAGTTTAGGCTTAGGATATTGCAGCAGTAGTCTATTGGATTCCTGCTTGCTTGTTCAGTCTGGTCGCAGTGAGAGCGCTCTCTGTGATTGGTCGATGGTGCGTTGTGTTAATTCTGTATATATAGGTGGGTGCGTAAGGGTGAGATTTTGTATTACACACCAGGAACCAAGCAACAATAAAAACAATGGGTTGCTTCTGATGAATCCGTGCCAAATAAGGCAAACACGCTTAAAAAAGTGATAACGATTATTTGGATTGCAAAAGACATCATATTCAAGGACATTTTTTTAAAAAAAATGGTTGGTTGGATTTATTAAAGTCTCAATAGAACTCATATGAATAATCCCCTCCGGGGCTTGGTTTGTTTATGTGAGACGGGAATCATGACCTTGAGGTACCCTAGAGATCTTTTTCTTTTCCATAAGGCTTTTTTTTCTTCTTATAAACACGGGAGACGTACCCCCAAGATACCCTTGCGACCCTTTTTCCATTTTCAATTTTCCATCTTGTCAACCAATTTTTGTTTTTATCTTCTTTTTTTCAATCATCCAGATCACAGTTATACCTTGTTTGGCGCAGTTTAGCCATATCTGGTTCTTGCGCCATTAAACTTTACCATCACTCACTCACTAATATAAGTACTTTTTGAGCTTCCCCTAACGAACTTTAAAATTTATGTTTACGGATTCTTTACTATAAATTTGTGAATGATACTGTGAAATGTAAAAGTAATTTTTTTTCTTTATAAGCAACATTATAAATTTGAAGCATTCTTGTAATATTAAATCAGTTAGATCTTTTAATTGGACGCACGAAATATACACTCCTTAAGTAATTTTTGCTTATATTTCAGTAAACTATGCTTTGATATGTATTTTTATATCACATACACATTTAAGAACATTATTAATAATCTTTTTAATTAAACTTTTCATTGCTTTTTCATATATATTTATTTTATCTATTGTGATTTAAAGCAAATATTTTACAGAGTTTCTCTTTACTTATAGACAAAATATTGGATTTTACGATAAGAGTTTTTAAAAACTAATATTAGTACTATATGTTTCAGTATGTGAAAACAAATATAAAGCTTAAGTTTTGCAGGTCAATTTCTTATGGGGGAAAAACAACACCCCAAATATTTTTAAGTTGCTAGTTTATTTTTTAAAAAAATTAATAATATAATTAAAAATTAACCATGAACTTTTCATTATTAGAAAAACAATACTGAAACTCTGTGACTCTGAAGAAAAAAAATCAAATAGCAAGAAGCATTTTAAAAGCAAAATAAAGATTCAAATGAATGCAATTAAAAAGAACAATAATGCTGAAAAATTACCCAGCCTCCTAAGATTAATAAATTACATGATTTTTTTCTACTGATAAGTAATTGATTATAGATTTTTTTAAATCTAAATTTTTTTTCATAATATTTTTTGTGTTCCATGTCTTTTTAACTAATTGGGGTGTAAGTATCTATTTATTATAATAGTTGAAAATAGTTTACTGCGTGCGTGTTTGAAATGCTTCTTGTTAAGTTAGAAAATAGTTACTTTAATTATCCCTCTCTATGCTGTAATCTAACTAAGACATATCTATAAAAATACCATGTTATATTCTGGAGTAGAAATATTAATTAAGTATTATTAACGCATGAACTTTTTTAAAATGAAGATGCTTGTTAAGTGACATTTTTGAAGTGTGTATCGTTTCAACAATATCATAGAAAAAAAACAATCAACGGTTTTTAAAAATTGCTGAAGAAGAAATAGGAAAAATAAAGAGTCTATTTTTAAAAGCCATGCTTTATATTAATGAAAGAAAAGATTTACATTTTCATATTATAATAATATTAAAATAATTATTTAAGAAGAGAAAATTTTACATTATTGTAAGAATTAATTTTTTAGAAAAATTAACACATTTATACAATTCGCTGAAAGTTTTTTACAATTTTAATTCTCCTTTTCTAGGAGGCAAATAATTTGTTAAATATTTTTTTCATTTATATTAACAGAAGAAAGAGTGAGTGATAGTGGAGTTTAATGGCGCAAGAGGCAGACCAAAAGCAATGCGTATTTGTGATCTAGATGTTAGAGAAAGTGGGGGAAAAGTAACTGGTTAACAAGAAAAAGGGTTGGAAATTGAGAATCATCGTTAGGGTATCTCGGAGGAGTGTTACCGGTGAAAGGACAGAAAAACCTATGGGAAAGAAAAAGATCACTGAAAGAACATCGTGGTCATGATGCCCGTCAAACCTAAAGAAGATAATACCTTGAGAGTAACAAAAAAATGAGTGTTTGTGCATGTGTGTGTTTGTATGTATGCGTATTGGTGACGTAGTGCAAAAAGGGAAAGGCCTAGGCACCTGACATTAAGTATACAAAAATTATGGTTGATGGGTGAAACCACGGTGCATTTTGGACGTGTATCTTATTTGCCGATTTTTGGCGAATTTTTAAATATAGTGCGGAAAAGACTTAATTTCCGATTTTTTTTTTTTTTTAAAAATTAGAATCGTTCCAGCCAGAAATCTAACACTAGAAACGTCATGTACTGATACGATATTCGGAATGATCTATCTTAACAATGAATATTTGACTTTTATTAAAATTGTAACAGAGAAAATATAAATTAGTATATTTTATACGAATTATTAACTGCACAAAATCAGTGAGCGAGGTCTTAATCGTCTTTTCCGCCACCGCTCAGGAAGTTTTTACAACTCCGCTACGCACAGTACTGGCGCACAATGCTTCACAAAAACTCACGGTTTATCTTTGCTTTCCACATTTTTTTTCTTCTTAATGATTTATAGGTCGTCATTTTAATTCAGATGTTAGTTCTTTGGAAAAATCGCTGCATTTATTTATTTCTCAGTTATTTTTACGCATTTGTTTGTTCCCTGCAGATCGTTGTTTTTACTCATTTGTTTGTTCTTTGTTGATCCCTACTTTTTATTCATTTGTTTGTTTCTTGTCTGTGGTAGATGGACGATTCTTTTTCCAATGAATAAACACAAAAAAGTATTATTACTGATATGTCATTGATGGTGCTTCTCCTTCGGCTGGAAAATGTAGGTTCTGCCTTCATCTGGTCTAAATTTATATGTTTGTGACTTTTCCATGTTATCTTTAATCAAATCTGTCATTTATGGCTAATTGGTATTTCCTTGAAAATTATTTAGAAGAATGTTAAAAATAGTCCCTAACTAAAAAAAAAAATTCTTTTTCAAAGTATTGGATGCGCCATTTTTCTTGGGATTGGTCCTCATTAGAAACAATTGTGCTTGCTAGCTGGATTGTTAAGTTTGTAATGTTGAGGTTTTGTGATATTTTCTTTACAAACCTTTGGAATTATCTTTAAATTATTTAAATTTAAATCTCGTCCTAAAGAAATGTACCGTTATGAATGCATATTAGATTGAAGTTACGAAGAGTAAATAATAGATGTAAGGATATATATATATATTAAATGATTTCGTTTAATTTTTTAAATTTTTCTTATACTTTAACGCTTCTAGTAGGAAGTTCATCTTATCTTAAGATACAAATTCCTTTGAGCTTCTAATTATGCACTGTAAATTTACATGAATCAGACTCTACTATGATTTCAAACCCGTAGGATGATTTCCCTATAGGTTTCCGACTCCAAATAAAATACAATACATAAAGTTTCCTGAATCTACTACGTGATCTAAAGAAATTCTTGCATATAAATTCCGAACAAAAAAAAGTTTGTCTCTTCCACTTTAGCCATGAAGGCGGAAAGATGTTTGTGGATTTTGCAATTTTCATGATGTAATAATTATTTCTCTTCTAATTTAGCTACGGAAGTGAATGAACTCCCATCCATCGCTATCTCGACGTAACGTTTTCTGTCTGTCTCATTCAATGGGAAATCAATAGGATTGACTCAGAAAATTAAGCATTTATTTTACAGACATGACAGTAACAGAAGACTTTGTATCGTCCTTTTTCGTCATCTATTATATATATATATATATGTGTGTGTGTGTGTGTGTGTGTGTGTGTGCGTGCGTGCGTGTGTGTGTGTATCGTTGAGAGTAAAAAGTTAATAGTTGGTAGATTGTAGGTGATTCAGATTGCAGGGTAACAAGTGAATATTGGTAGTCGATCGGCCTTTGGAGTGTAAATCCATAAGGAAAGGATTTGAGACCTTGAAAAGATTTAATCTGCACCCACCACACTATACGGCCATCTTTAATTCCACCGGGACTCGAAAGTGACCGCAAGTCTGCAACCACTAAGCTACTACTGCTACGAGTACTACAGCTAATACTTCTATTAGAGTTAAATAAGCTGTGAAATAGTATTCAGCTTTTAACAAAGCATACACACACACATGAGAGTTCTATTAAAAATTGGTTTGTTTGAATTCGTCTTCAGGAGTAAAAAAATATTGGCTTTGGATTTCTTAGTTTTTAACTTCAAAAAGTAACATTTAAAGTGGTAACAACAAATATAAAAAGTTTGTTTCGGTTAAATACATTTCTGCAAAACAAAAATGAATTAGGTGATTATTATTAAAATTTCAATGAGACTTTCTGAAGAATAAGTACAAGTTGATTGTAACTTATTCTGGAATTAAGATGTCATATTTTCTATGAATGTTTGTAATTTTGCGGCTGGTAAAGGAATGAGACCATCATCAGAACTCATACTCCATTCTTGAAATTTTTCACTTCATGCTACGTGTGAATCAATTTTACCTGCATCTGTTTTCAAATTAATGACATTTTAATAACTATCTGAACTTTTTATATACTACATTCTAAGTAACTAGTAATAATAACTCTTCTTGGTTAGTAAAATATTTTTATTTTCAATTACATTCTTTTAAAAAACTGAATATCCCATAAGTTAGAATATTTTTCAATCAATTATTTATTGCTGATTATATTATTTTTTTTACAGAAACAACATTAAAATAAACTACAAAAATGTGCAATCTTTAAATTTTATTTTCAAACTAGTATTTTTTCAATCCCTTTCTCTTTGACAAACGACTGGATATCTTAAATAATGTTAATATTTTCAAGTTATTAAAGAAAAAAAAAACATAGTTAAATATTAGTTGAAGAGTTTAGTCTCATGGAAATATAAATTATTCTCAAGTACATATCAGTACCTGTATTTTAGCGAGTATAAAGAAAGCTTTTTCACGAGAATTGGGCCAAAAGAATGGGCAGGGTGGAGCGATTTTCTAAAAAGGGATAATATATTAGATATTAACAAATTATTCGATTTCTAGAGATTCAAGTTTTCATAACTTGCAAATCAGCATACCTCAGGTCAACCCAAGTTGTCAAAAACATAATTTTTTGTGTCTTAAAATTAAAAAAAATCATCCTAAACGATAACTTCAACTTATTTCAATGTTCAAAAAAATGAGGCGGCTATTTATACTCCAGGTTTCCTTTTATGAGTGAAAATATTTGTTACTGATAAGTTATCACTGCTAAAATTAATATTCTCAAATATAAGCACAAATAATGTGAAATTGAATGTTCATTAACCTCACATATATACGCAACACAAGGGTTATTGGCGACTGACATCGTAATTTTCAACTACGGTCAAGTGGCGAGGACGACACCTCAACATTTGCCGGTATTCAGGCGTCGTATTCGCCTAACTCCAAAATTGTACACTATTTCGACGTAGGATAGATTTACAATGCAGCATCTCCACTACACAATGGGTCTTTAAACGGAAATAGGACCTACGATGACGTCACCACGAGATCACTCACTGGCAGCTGAGGGCGTAAATCATACGATATAATGAGTGAATAAGCTGTTTTATAATTATTTAGTTATGTTGCTAATTTCATATTAAATAAAAGAAAATGCATTTCGATATTTTGAAGTAAAATTGAAGTACAAATATTTTCATTTGTAGTTTCGTTACGAAACCTGCAAACACCTTTAACTTTCATTTGAGCATGAAAATGTCGGAATATAAAACTTCATCAAAAGACGAACGCTTCAAATTTTAAACCATCCACCTGTGAAACTAGAAAAGCGGAAACTGTTATAAAACTCTCAAGCACAAAATCTGTAAATTTTTCTTAAGCTTTCATAGAGTTTGGAGAGAAAAAAGGATCCAAAGGAATGCGTTTTATTTCTTAAAAATATTCAATAGCTTACAAGTTTGAAAATAGTTCGCATTTCAGATTTGAAAGAACAATTTCGCCTAGTTTGATGAAATATTCCTTACTAAAAATAGTGAAAACATTTTTTTTTACCTTTCTAATTACAGATATCTTAAAATAAAAGTGATGAAGGAAAAGTCAAATGGTAGAGAAATTAAGTTTTTTTTTTTTTTTTTTTTAATTTTGTTCGTATTTAAGTGAAATTCTTTAAATCGCTATTTATTTTTGCACTCTGAGAAAGGAAGGAAAATCAAATATCTCTCACCAACTCTTTCGATTAATTTGTATCTTATTTAATTAACTTCACGATACACTTTATTTTTAACCCTTTCGCGAAGGGGCACCTAGTTCACTTAACACCCGTAACAGGATGTACTCCCTTGCGGGAACGTGCAATTTGCTCTCCTAAGCCTAACTTTGTGAAGAAATTCGCGTGAAAAAAATTTAAATTTCACATAAGTTAAGAATTTAATGCATTAAATATTAGAAATAAAATTTATAAATTAATAATAAGTAATTCAATAATAAATTATTAAATAATTAAGAATACATAACAATTTAATTGACTAATAATTTTTCAATTAATAATAAATTAATTAATTAATAATGAATTGAATAAATTGTTAATAAATAATTTGAATAACCTTATAATAAATCAATAAATTGAATAAATTAATAATAAATCAATAAATTG
>BMAW01017198.1:2171027-2193570 GCA_019974015.1 Nephila pilipes
GAATAAATTAATAATAAATCAATAAATTGAATAAATTAATAATAAATATATAAAATTCTAAATTAATAATAAATAAATAAATTGAATAAATTAATAATAAATATATAAAATTCTAAATTAATAATAAATAAATAAATTGAATAAATTAATAATAAATATATAAAAATCTAAATTAATAATAAATAAATAAATTGAATAAATTAACAATAAATAAATTCATTCATTAGTAATAAAGTGAACATAATAATAAAAATAAATTAATAAATACGCATTTAATTAGAATAAATTAATTTTATTTATGTGATCTGTGTGTTCAAAGTCATATGCGATACACTTAGCCACAGAGTCAATTTAAAATTCATATGTGGCACACCAGGCCATCAAATAAAGCTATAAACTCAATTTAATACATTTTACTTCATTGAATAAAAATAGTTACGAATGTATTTTTATTCGAAATTTGAATATTGTTGTACCAAACGTGTAAAAAAAATCTATTAATTAATTTCTATTTATTGTTTTTGAGTCTTTTTGATTAATTAAGACGAAAATTCTCCGAAAATGTTGCAACAGGGGTTGGAGTTAGAATATTTGTGTAGTTTATTTTAGTGTTATTGCAGTAAATGAAATATGCTGCAGTTAGCATTAATGCATTGATATAAAATTACTTTTATTTTTGAAGTCAGATTATCATTTCATGTAAATAAAAATGTCTTAAAACATAATTTAAAACAAAGCACTTCCTTTTCTATGAATAGAAAAAAGTGTGTTGGAAGTGTGAGGGAAGATAGTTATTAAACTTTGCGTCATTAAGTTATGTATTTTGTTTATAAATAAGGAAATTAATTTTAATATAACATGGAATTATTTCATTTTAAAATGTAGCTAGACAATGAATGAAACAAATTTTAATTTGAAAATAGTATATAAAAGCTATATTTATATGAATTATTATAAAAATGCTACTCCATTTTTTTAACAAACTGCCAATTCTAGGACGGAATAGTAAAAGAATTTGATTAAAAACAACAGATTAATCATTGCTGAGCTAAATCATCACATGCAGTATCATATATAAATATTATAAATTAAAGTAAAAATGTACTGAAATACCCATAAAAGTAATTGCAGTACTCCCTCTAGTAACCGACATTTCGTCTATCCGCCCTGGCAGTAGCACTGCATACTTGTGCAGGCAGACAAACTACTGTTTCTTTTGCTCCTATTTGTGATTCGTTTTTATTCTAGAAGTCATTTTTTATCTACTTAGCTGCTTTGACTTGTTATAGCTTGCTACTTTGACGGTTTTGCTACTTTGAATTTTGTTTGTAATTTTCCGTTTGGTATATATTACCTTTTGGTTAAATCATTTTTAGAACTCGTGTTGCATTTTTTTTTGGCATGAGGTATGTGACAGAGGGCAAGTTGGGCAAATCGGTGAATCGCTCGTCCTATGGGTCGAAGCGATGCGACGATTAAAAGATGCTGGCTAGAATGGCTGGAAAATGGCAGATTTCAGCGTCAGGAGTTAGCGACGACCTAGGGCCACAGCAGATCGTGAGGACAGAATGATTGTCAGATCAGTTGTCACAGTGCCTGATTCCTCATTATCAACCATCACACGTGCGATCCGCACACGAGTGTCCCAAATGACCATTCACAGACGGCTGATAGAGCAAAATCTATGTTTTTACCGACCGCTACGTCACCTGCCACTCACGTCTGCCCACTGTCGAGTCAATTTTACAGTGGTATGTTGATTCGATCAGGTTGGAATGATGCTGACTGAGGACGTATAGTATTTAGCGACGATTCACTCTTCCAATTGTGTCCTAACGATCACCGAAGATGTGTCTGTAGATGCCCAGTCCAGCTTGACGATCCTTTCACTATTGCACGCCACACAGACCCTCAACCAGGATTTATGTTTGGGGTGTCATTTCCTTTGATAGCCGGACCCCTTCGATCGTCATTAGAGGCTCACTTACAGCACAGCGGTACGTAGACGACATTCTGAGACCTGTTTTGCTACCTTTCCTTTTGCAGTACCCTGGCCTTATTTTTCAGCAAGATAATGCCAGACCACATACGACACGTGTTGCTATGAACTGTCTTACAGCTTATCTAACACTTCCTTGGGCAGCCAGATCTCTCTCCAATCGAGAATGTCTGGGATATGATGAGAAGGCGACTGCATCTACCAGGGAATGTTGATGACCTAGCCCGATAATTGAAGCAAATTTGGCAAGAAATACCGCAAGACACCATCAGGGAGCTTTATCACTCTATGCCACGTCGTGTGACAGTTTGGATCCAGGCTAGAATTGGGTCAACTCCTTATTTTGAGTGTAGTCTTAAAAATTTAAAAAATATTTATCGTGTAATTTTGCCGTACCATTTATTCGTTTTACATAATTCTATTTTTTACTTCCGGACTTCAGCAGAGTTTCCTAAAATTACGTAGTTTCCTTGCGATTCTTTATTTTTTAAATATAAATGCATAACGATTTTTCTATATCATAAGATTTTAAAGTGGCTCTTTTCGGATAATTTATTTATCAGATATTTCATTTGGCAAATATTGCGCGTTGCATTTCTTTTTTACTATACTGAATATTCATAAAATCACTGATGTGGAATTTATTCAATTTAAATAGTTTAGATATTTTTTTTTTCGCATTTATTACTTCACTTTAATATTTTCATTTGAGAATTTGTCTTCGAAAGATATTTTAATCAAATCGCATGACACAGAATTTTTTAAAATTGTATTTATTTCTTATACGTTTGGGTTATTTTGGGAAAAAAGTAGTTTTGGAAGCTCGATTTTCAAAATTAACGCAAAATCTATTTATTCGCTTTGAATAAGATTTATTTGTTTCGTTTTGTGAAACGTGAAGCATTTAATTAAAAATGTCGGAATTTAGAATATCGATTACTAGCATAAAATAAATTAGATATTTAATTGGGATTTTTCTTTTCATGAGTATATTTCTTATTTATTAGTAAAGAAATCTTACCTTTCAAATATGTCTCATCTGCAGAATAAAAATGTTATTAAAATTTTATTGACACCTACAACATTATTAGAAATTCGGAAGGATCTTTAACATATTAAGAGCTTTGTGACATTAATTTCTTAATATTACGAGTATTTCTTGTTTTTATATAAAATGAAATAAAGCTTGGAGAACTAGTATATATTTTATTTATTCTTATAGTTTTAAAAATGTATCACATGCAACACACTAAAGAATTATAAACCTACATCTTTCTTAATGAAAAATCCATTTGATTGGTTTATTAATATAGAAGTTCTAGAAGGAATACGAGAGCTAATAGCGAATGACCTCAGACCTTTTGAGCTACAATAAGAGAAAAGGACTACTCTTGAACTGGCCCTCGTTTCTCCAAACCTCGGCACCATGCTAACGTATCATTCATTCAAAGGCATTCAAAAATAGATAATTTCAGAAGTATTAACGAGAAGTTAATTTTCAAACAACTTTGAACAGAATATACTCGTAAAAGTTTCTGCTTAAAAAGTTGTAATTACATTTGATAAAACATTGCGTTATGATGTGTGGCAGTTGAAGCCGAGTGGTCAGGGTCTCAAGGTCTTCAGCTCACGGCCGGCGTTGTATCTGTCTAGTCATGGCTTTGAGGCCTTATACCATTAATGACCCGCTATGCAGTGGGTATGACGCATGTTAAACTTTGTTTAGACTCCAAGTCCTCTCGTGGGCATGGTACACAGGTTTAGGAGGTAAAGGCCAGCTCATCGTCAATTGATCGATGTTCAAAATTATGAGGCCCATTATAAATAAGCCCTAGTGCTGCTTCTAGTGCGACGTTATCAAACAATCAACTTCTGATCTTGTCATCTTTCCATTTGACGATATCCATTTCATTTTATTTGTAATCGAAAATGATTCTAAAGTTTTCTTGTGTACATCCATCTAGATTAGAGGTTCCTAACAGTGTACGTACCGCTTTCACCGATTGACGCTTAAGAGATCTATGCGGGTGTTTTTGGTCCAAGGACAATTTAGGGATCGTTGAGGAACCCTGGAGCAATACTCACACGAACGCGATAAAGAGCTTGATTAATACTAAAAGTCATCGAACATATATTTCAAGAAAGTCTTAAATGTCTTTTAGGTAAGATCAGCCCCATTAAAAAAAGGTGCTAATACATGATAACTTTGTTCCCAACATCTTTGTGACTAGTGCATGAAAGAATTGCAGCATGCACTGTGTACCTCACTGAGCAACACAGTGTGTGCCTAAATTCCGATTCGATTAATTAACTTTTTACATGAATGTTTGGACAGGTCATGAAAGATTTTTTTTAAAGTTCTCGAGACATTTAATTTCCGAGCTTAATGTTAATCCTATGGAACTGCATAATTTTCATCTCAAAGATAGTAATTGTTTTAATTGCATGGAACAAAATGAACTTCAAAAGTTTAAAAAAGGAGTGTTACACTCTTTTTAAAAAATTTTGAAAGATTTTTAAATATTTATTAAAAATCTGCAAATTCACAACTACATTTCCGATTTAATGCATGGGAGTCGGTATTTTTACTTTCCGAAAAGAAAGTGGGGAGTAGTATTTTCTTTTGAGAAAGGGGACGGGGTCAAAAAAATGGGAACTTTTTAGTCCAGATTTAATTTCGAATGTATATGGATATCCTTTATTTTCAAAAATAAAATTAATTAATTAATCTGAACACCAAGGCAGCAATTCCAATGATTATTTCATAGAGATATAAATAGGACTGAATGAAACAAGTCTTATTTTTGACAAAATCAATTAAAATATTTAAAATTAAAATTAGAATTTTTTAAACTTTTTTAATCATCAAGCAAATAAAGTTTGGAAATTAATTCCTAGTTCCTGTAAATTTAATAAAATTAAAACAAACGTACATATTCATATTATAAAAATATTTTAATTTCTTGCATCATAAATAAGTATTGTATAAACCCCTTACTTAAATACAATATACATGAGGGATTTTTTCTCTGCTGAATGATTTTGTGTTCTACCTAAGTATATTACCAAGTGATTTGCTTATTTCTTTTTTCAGTGTCCATGACCGCACAAGTTACGTCCTTTTATTTAATAGCTTTTCACGGCTTTTGAAAGGAACATTCAAATTGCTCTGCAGGGAAAAAATAAAAGAACACGAAAGCTGGAGAAAAAAACTTTTTTGTATATTTTGAATTTCAAATATATGCGAAATTCATTTTTTTTTATTCTTGCAGAGATATCCACCAAGCGTCCTTCTGTTTGTTTGCGTTTTTTCCCCTAAAGCTCCAGGATTTCATGAAAAGTTTAACATATTTATTTTTATTTCGACCTCTACTTTTAAAGGTGTCAGCCAATAGTTTTTGGCTTCGGGGCATCCAAATGTAGTTTATTTTCCACGCCAGATAAACCACTCGCGGCACCATAAAAAAACTCAGTAACGAAGTTTGACGGGCTTGTTAGAAGACTGCTTCTCTCTGTGTCACTTACACAGGAATTTTCTTTTGAAGTGCCAACGATAGTCTCTCGGGTACACTAATTCAGTGGTAGAGGATTTCTTTTCAGGGGTTGAAAAGCTTCCGTTTCACGTTTGCAGATGGGTAGGAAACGTTAGATAAACGGTAGAGGATATTTTCCGTTAAGATTTTTTTATTTACCTTACTTGAGGTTGAATCACTTTGAGACTTTCAAAGTAGTTAAATGTAATAGTTTTTCAGACAATTTTGGGGTAGAGAATTCTATGTGAGAGAATATCTCTGCTTCTCTTAAAACCTAAATTCATATTTTCCTATTTGTATATTTAATGGTTTAATCTATCTGTCTGGATTATAAATTAAAGGAAATGGAGTGAGTCTCGTTTTTATGTATTATTCTTTAAATTTTTCCTTCGTTTGTTTACTTTTTAAAAATGCACGATGTATATATTTAAAGGACATATATTAAAGCTATTAAGTGGCTAGGAAAAAATAATTAACGTAAATTGTATATATTTATTATTATTTAAATGTTTAATTCCTGAACAAATTAAATCTCATTCAGACATGCTAGTATTCTGCTAATGTTCAAAAAAGTAAACAGTGGAAAAAGACAAAGAATGGTTGGTTGTTTCGAATTATCATCATTCTAAAGTTACACATGGACAATCGGTAACGAACCTTGTAATTTTGAACGTCGGACTGATGAACAGGACACCATCTAAATTGGTACTTCAGTTTCGTAACTTCCGCACCACTACACGAGAGAGCTTCCATTAAACGAGCAAACGTTTCCATTGTTTTTCTAGACTGTTTATTAATTAATTGAGGATTTGAAACCAAGAGGAATATGGTAAACAAAATAGTAGACAATTATAACACAACATGAAAATGTCTAAACAAACATTTTTTCAAGAAAGATTTTAATCATTTCCTTCTTTTTTGAAAAATGAATGAAATATTTATTTAACTGACAAAAAATATTTCATTAAATTACTAATTACGTAAAGAAAACAATAAAAAGCGCTTAGGTGAAGAAAATAAATAACTGAAAGATAATTTAATTGGAAAATTTTGAGAAAGGAAACATCACTTTTTCAAAAACTTATTATTTCTACGCAAATAACAGCAAAAATATTGATTTACTATTTGAAATAGGGAGAAAGAGTGTGTAATAAAAACTATGTAAACGTTTATAAATCCTCGTCATTTTTAATTCTAGCTTCTTTAGTGTTAGAAAGAAAATAAGTCTCAAATGTAATAGTAAAAAATATTCAATGTTACTTTAGTTTCTTTGAAATAATAGATAAAAGTTATCTCTGAGTAAAAATTTCCTAAGAGGTAGAAAATAAGTAAATATAATATAAATAGAAAGTTTTCATTCAATAAGAATAAAAATAATAAAATTTAAGGAATAAATTAATTGGTTCTCGTTCAACTAATTTTTTTTGAAAAATTTAAATTTTACACATGTTTTATTATAAAGTATATACTTTTAATCGCTATTAAAACTACTACCGTACGTCAATTTAAAGAAAAGTCTCCTTCCCCAATTCAGTTTGTAAAAATAATTAAATTTAAAACATTTTTTTTCTTTATAATAAGGCTTTCCTCAAAGGTAAAGTTAATGCAAATATCATTTCACGAAAATTCACAGTGGCAAGTATATCTTCAGAACTGAATATAAAATTCAACTTATGTTAAATTTTTTAAGAAAAGTACTTTGTGTTTGCAAAGAGGTGCAGATATTTTATATTTTAAATAAGTTAAACATATTTATCACATATGAGTGGCAACTACTATTTTCAATTCATAAAGAAGCGTATAAACAATAGCATTCCCTTACAAATATATATGTTTCACTAAACTATAATAATGTTATACTTATCATGTTAAACTCATTCATTCACACAACGATGCAATGCGTTATATTTTTAACGAATCGTTCTTTGGAAATTTTAGTCTCAAAAACTGCACAATTTTAATTATTGATCTTGCAACGACTCTTTTCAACAACAATGCCAGAAGTTAAAACACCTTCTTAAGTAGCCTGAGTGAGAGCTCTCTTTTAGCCTAGTTGGTATAAGCACAGCAAAAAGAGACCAGTCAACTTTTCTTCGGACCCATTAGTCCAGAGTTTGAATCGTCGTCGTCCAGTCAAGGTCAGCAACTCTTTCCCCTTCATGAGATCAAAAACCACTAGTCGGCGAAGTGATGACCCAGGGCTTGAACACTGGAGGGCAGCAGTCTTGGTACACCTGATTATATATGGTCCCGACGCAAAACACTTGCCTCTGCATGTCTAACTAAAACAACCTCTCATAAATCGCGACTAGTGATAATCCGGTTCTCGTACACGTGTCAAATAGACCCGCTTCTATACTAGAGACAGCCAATGACGTCAAATAGAAAACTGTTCCATTCAAAACTCAATTTAACACGGAAGGGATGTTATCAATTGCAGCAAGGGCTAGAAAAGCGACCTTCTTTACAAATATAAGTTGACATGTTTCTCTTCGAATCATTCTCTTTAACAGCAATGCCATAAGTTAAAACACCTTGTTAACTAGCCTCAATGAGACGTCTTTTTCAACCTATTTAGTATAGGCGCAATAAAAAGTGTTCGGTCAGCTATCTTTGAACCCAGTGGACCAGGCTTCGAAACGCTGCTGGCACTTCAAGGCGGCACAACTCTCTCCCCCTCCACATAGTAAAAAAAGGTTTTACGCCGAAACCTATCACACATTTTCAAACATAATATTGTAGCTCTGATATGATAAAGAATTCTAGTGTTTATAAGAATCAATCACTCAAATGTGCGTTATATGTCAATTTTTATTAAAAATGCATATGCATAATGAACATCAGCAATTTCAAACAAATTGGAATTAATATACCTCTTCATCAAATCAGTATAATTCTGAGTTTAAGTTTGCAATAACAGATGATTATTCTCAAACGTATCAGGTTTTGATTGATTTATAATTTACTCGACAATAGCCCTCGTGTTTTAGTTAGAAGAAACTCAAAGGCTATTGGCGACGGACCTCTGAATTTCGGACATTGGTCAAGTGACGTGGACGGCACCTAAGCAAGCAACACCCTCTCTAAATTTCTACACCACAAGAAGGGGGGACTTAGGACCTCGACAGATTTAACATGCATAAATATTCAGCGGGTCTATAGTGGTATCAGGGCTTGAACTTGCGACTTGACGAAAACAACGCCAGTCGCAAGTCCGCCATTATGACTACTAGGCTGCCGCTGCCACACCCAAATTGGTAAGGATAATAATACTGAATTAGACTGTTTTCTGGACATTGTCCATGTCACTCGAAGAAGTCATACAGAGCACTTGTAACCCTTTCTCTTAAACGTGTGTTTAAAATTGAATTTATTTATAGTATGCATTTTAAAATACCGTATATTAATTTAAACAATGATGAAATTTTATGTACTTTTTATTTTTTTTTATTTTGAGTATTTACTAATTAAAATGATGATTTGAAATATGTGTTTAATAAAAACGTTCAATAATTAAATATACATTTTTATTGAATTGCGTTTTTTACCTTTGTTTCAATGATTTCGAATTTTTATACTATTATAAAAAAATTATAAAGAAATGTGTTCGCATACTGCATGTGATATGAAATATTTTATGGCAAATATATTCGAAAGAATGTTAGACAAATCGAGTGAATTTCGTTTTACGTATTTTTTAAAAAAAAACATTTCTTTTCCGATGAGATAATATTTAATCACAGAAACTTGGTGTCTTCATAAAATATGCACACAAAAATCTGAGGCTGCAGTAAATCTAATAAAATATGAAATCTTTCTGCACTGTTTAAATATTTACGAACACTGTTTGTTGTTCAGAATTATGAATTAATAAGGTGACACAAAAATAATGGTCCAATTTTTTTCCAAGTGTGATTTCTTTGAAGATTGATAATGCACATAAGCCATGAAAAAATGTACGTGTAAATTATTTGAGTTATGAAATTACAACAGGATTAAAAGAATAAGCATGATAAATAAAACAAACTAGCTGTTTAGATTCTTTGTTGCGATAAGCGCGGAATTTCTTATTTGTAACCAAAATTTGAGGTAATGGAAAGGAAAAACATAGAACGTATTTCTTATATTAGTAATATTATATTCATTACGTTCAAACTCTTTTTTTTTTCAAAACAA
Organism: Nephila pilipes; assembly: GCA_019974015.1. NCBI lineage: Eukaryota > Metazoa > Arthropoda > Arachnida > Araneae > Nephilidae > Nephila > Nephila pilipes. The sequence continues at coordinate 2,180,736 of BMAW01017198.1, forward strand.
TTATGCTTCTTTGATGAAATCAAAGCAAACTATCTTCGAAATAATTTCCACAGTATCTTTCAGAATGATCCTTATTAATCAAGATGTAATTAGTTTAGGTAATTTATTATAATTCATCAAAATAAATTATTCCGTGTTTTCATCAGGTATTTTATATATATATCCAGTGTCTCTACCTTTTTAATGTTATCAGTAATGGATCTGTAGTAATGTAATTTTTGAATGAATATTTGTGAAAGAATTGTTACACTCCGTTGCAACGTCACCTAATAGGTAGTATTCTATACAAAAGGTTTACAGTAAACGTTAACTAAAGAGTTTTCTTAATCATGAATATTTCATTTTATCATTTTAAGACTTTGATGTATCAAAGTGACTAAATTTTAAATAAAAATGTTTATATGTTTTTATTTCTTTTCCTTTTTATTCACGTGACCTCGGAAGCGTAGTGGTCATAGTCGCTGTCTCACAGCCTTCGATTTTCGTCGAGTCGTAGGTTCGAGCCTTGATGCCTCCAAAGACGCGCCGTGTATCCGGAGCTAATGCACGTTAAATCTCCCGATGCTCAAAGTCCTCCCTTTGGGATGGTGTGTTAATTGACATAGCGGCCAGCTCAGGTGTCGTCCTCGTCACTTGACCGAGATTCCAAATTACGATGTACGTCACTAATAGCCCTCGTGTTGCTCCTAGTGCAACAATAATAAATGTATTGATTAGTCAATGAAATGCTAGGAAATGAATGATGTCTCTGAAGCTTAAGGTATTGGAGAATATTAACCGTGTAATAATTACATGGTTTGTAGAATAAAATTTATATAAAATTTGCTGCATTGATTTATTTGAATATAAATAAAGCATATTGTTCAGAATCGGAGAATTACATTACTAATTTGTTAGCAACATTTTTTTTGAAAAATTTCAGTTATTTTAACTCTAAATTATTTTTATATATTGTGCGGCGTTGTTTCTTTAATTACTATTCCTCATATTAATAAAGATCCTGGAAATAGAAGCCTGAGATATGTTTATAAAAACCTATATGTTAAATAGGTTTTAATCTTTTACTTTTTCATGACAGTAAAAGAAAGCTGCTAGGTATTCGTTATGTTAAACACCTATGAAAAAATTAAAAAATCCTACAAAAAGAAAAAATTCATAATAATGTATGCATAAAACATACATTTAGACTGAAAAATAAGAAACTTTGTGCAGTCATGAATCACATTAAAATTTTCTTTAAGCCATAGGTAGGAAAACACACAATATAAAATTATAATTAACTCTTCACTTCTCTGTACTTCATAAAATAGTTATAATAACGGTATTCAGATTTTTGATTATTGACGAGTCAGTGTCAAGCGCAGGATAAGTCCAAATTATTCAAAAATGTTGCCGTATAACAAATTTTATGTCAAAATTTCGGAAACGTTGGCATTAAAAATTTCAAATCGAAGGGAATTGTAGCTTTTTTAAAGTCCTAATGGTTAAGCTCTGATTTCATTACTGCATAATTTGCTTTCCTTCCTGCTCTGAAATCTTAAAAAAAGGTTAAAAGAATATGTTCAAAATTTAACCTATTCTTTCGGCATACCCCTTATCTTCAATTTCAATGCGTTACTTCTATATAACCGTAAATAATGCAAAAAAATAATAATTATACTCTAAATAATTATAACAATAGAAGAAATGGGTGTGTTAACAGTTTTGATAATTTTTTTGAAAGTGATTCTATTTATTACTCAAAATATTTATTTATTTTTGATTGAAGAACATTTTTAATTCAAAAATCATTAAAAGTTAGAAATCTATAAGTAAAGATACATAATATAAAATTATGAAAAAAAGAGTTTTTTCCCCAATACTTAGTAAAATAATTAATAACAGCTTTTAGATTTTGGTAACTTTTAGGAGTGGAAACTAAAGGCAAAAGATACAAAATAATAATAATTCACAAAATAAATAAAAAGAAGAGGAATCGTTTCAGGAATTTACTAACAATTTTATTAATTTATTTGTGATAAGATCCTTTAATTGGACAAAATGTTTATTTATTTTGGATTAAAGAGCATTTGAAAAATCAGGAGGTATATTAAGACTTAAGTATGCGAAATTTTCCTTTGTTTCGAGTTACTTTACCGAACTCTTTCGCAATTTTGTAGATTCCCTTCAACGAATACATTTGCTCTAGTTTACAATTAAATGTTCGAAATGCTTGTTTAAGGGTTTAGAGGCATAGGTGTTTAATTAGTTTTCTTAAACTTTCAACCTCATTACCTTATTTAAATCAGTTTCCAAACTTGAGACAACTAATTTACGTATGTCTTGCATCCTATTGATGCCTTATCTGTGAAACGTTAAGTTGACTTTGTATTTTTAAGACTTAATTTTAATTGTAATTATTTCTAATTCATGGACCTCTGAAAAGTTCTCATTGGTCTTTGAATTTATCTTGTTTGCGCTGTTCCAAATTATACATGTGTTATCATTCTCAATATATTTGAATCAGTAAAGTTAGTTCTTATGAATGAATTTTTATAAATAAAGAAATTTGATGGATTTAAATTTAATTTTGTTGTTACACTATAATATTTTTTTTTATTATTTCTGGATTTTAAAGCTAATCTTTCCTTAGTCTGTTAATAAGGAATATTTTGTTGAGTTTTATTTTGTAGTTATTTAAAATTTAAACTTAGAATTGAGTATTAAAAATATACAGTTATTTCTGCATTTGGTATTATAATGTAAAATAAAGTTGGTAATATTGTTGCGTGCTAAAACAATAGAATTGTTTTTTATATTAAAGTATATGATCACATATTTTGATGGTACTTTTTCCACCTAAAACGTTAGAAATTACGCAATAAATAAAATGACTATAATAAGCAAATAACTGAAGCTGTTTAGTACATATTTTTCCAGTTTGAAAGACTATTGTATTTATAATCATGTTCATAAATTAAGGATAAGACCATCGGTAAATAAAACAAACGTAACTTATTCATAAAAGAACAAATTCAAAAAATAAAGAACAAAAAAGATGGTGTAGGTATAATACCATTCACAAAAACTATAGTTTTTGCTTCCTGGAGCAATTACAAAAAATATCCCCCTTACATAAACCACCTACCATTGCATGGTTACTATGAATGTATGATTATATACCTCCTATAAGATGAAATGCAGTCTGTACAACGCCTAGGCATGCCGAGTATCAAATTATCTCGAGCTGATCTGGCGGAAGATTACTCCACTCAATGCTCTCCAAAGTTCTGATATAAATGCAGGCGGAGGTTGGCGGGCTTCAACTCGTTGGCCAAGCATGCCCCACGCATGCTCTATCGAATTCAAGTCAGGTGAGTATGCTGACCATTCCATACGGAGGATATCCTTAAATTGAAAGCATTCGTTTACAATGTTTGCATGGTGAGGACGAACGTTGTCATCGTAAACACAAATTATGAGCCCATGGCACCCCTAAACAAAAATACATGTTGTTTCAAAATGATGTCCAGAAAAATTTGGCCTATTACTTTTCCGATTTGAACATGTAAATCTGATCAGTAGCCCAGTATAATTAAATCCCAAACGTGCAATCCTGCACCACCGTATTGACCTCTTTTATAGATGTTGTCTTGGAGGTAGGGGATACCTGGCGGATACCTCCATATGAAGGTCCGACATGAATCAGAAAGTCCGACAAGCTAAACCTAGACTCGTTGAAAAGGATAAATGCTCACTGTGACGATGTCCACATTGCATGTTCTCTATTCCATGCTAACCGTTACAACATTCAGTTGATGTTAGCTGAACACATCTGACAAGACTGAGAGCATATAGACCAATATGTATGAAAGGTCTGTATTTGGTTTCCGTTGAAACTGTGATACCCGTGACCGAAGATAGCTGACGAGAAAGGCCTGATGCTGTGCTCCCTCTGCTTCTTTTTTTTTTTTTGCAGTTACTGCAAATACAGGTCGTTTGGCATTATAACTCGGGGGGTGGGGGTGGAGACCTCTACTGTAACTTCTACTGACATGTCATCACTTTGGAATTGATGCCAAAGCCTAGAGATGACACTTTGGGCGATTTCGAGTTTCTCTGATACTTCCATCTGATTACATCCATTTTCCAGGCAACCTATAATTCTACCACGTAAAAAATCATCCGCATCATAACAATTCGGCTATGGCAATGAGTGACTTACAGAACGCTTGAGAACAATTTTACTTCTTTGCTTCCATTCTTTATATACACATCTCTTATACTCTCGTCTTTGTGACGTACTATAGGCGTCATCTGACGCCCTCCTATAATTTGCAAATAATTCTTTAAGATACGTTCCATAATTCTACAGGTGCAATTTTTACTTTAGAGTTCGATGATTACTTTAGAGTTGTGATTTACTGTAGAGTTGTGATTCTGAATCATCCTTAATTTATGGACATGCGTGTATAAAAGCTGATCTATAATTAAAGACAGAGAGAAAGGTTAGGCAATGAATAACTTTATTATTGTTATTTTATATAAATTAATTTTATTAAATTATTTAATAAATTGATTCAGTAATTGTTAAAATTAAAGTAATTTCAACAATTAATTTATCAACTGTACATAAAAGATTATTTCAAATGTTCTAAATTTTGTGTATTTAATTAATGTAATAAGTTTGTAAAATTTATTTTTTGTATGATTTTCAATTTTTCCATACATATTTGTCATCCTTATTGTTGCATCTTGGAGTCTTCATTTGCAGTATAAATTGAAAATATAAGAATTATACCTATTTAACTTATTGGATTACATAAATATATTTCAAGCTTCAATTCCCAGTATCACAAAGTCTTTGACAAATATGGCAATAACAAAACAAAAATTACTGTAATATGTATGAAAATTTAGGAATGCAATTAATAGGAAATTTCCCAGCAAAAAAAATTAACTAATTGTAATGTTGGATAATTAATTAACTATCCATACTTAATTAATTGTACCATTTTTTACTGTAGAAATATATTATAGTGCTTATGAGATATTCAATAGTATTTCCTGTATCTAATGAAAATGTTTGCACATGTGTTTTTGCACTTACAATTCACTAGTGTTCCAGGAATTTTTTCCATTCCTGTACATGAGAAATTTTTATCAGCAATTTGATGCTGTGCTTTGGAAGAATTGGAAGCATCGTGATATTGCGATTTTTTTATTTGAAATTTTAAAACTGTATGAAACATCCAAAATAATAAATGTATTTAAACTGTTTACGAGTATTTCCAACACTCAGTTATATGCGTGAATAAACCAGCATTTTGATGCGACACAGAGAGAATTGAAAAGAACTCTGTTACGTAAAACTGCAGAGTTGCTTTCGATTTATACACTAAAAGTTAGTATTTTCGTGAAGTAATTATTTTAATAATACTCTGTGATTCTTGTAAATATTTAAATAAAATTTCTATATTATTTTATATACAAAATAATCCTAGTGCTGTGAATAAAGAAGTATTTAAAATAATTATAAAGAATATCTTTTAAATATTCTGCATAAAAATAACGAATCTATTTTTCCAGAAGTTTTGTAGTGAATTAAGAAGTATAGAAGATCTTCCCTAGGTTAAACTCCTTGGGATCAGATCTGGTCCGGAATATTGAATTTCTGGGGTACCGGAGTAGGAGAAAAAATTATAAAAAATGAAACTTACAGAAAATCATTTTTATATCGAACAAACTTATTGAATGATATTTAAGAAGGTAGAGAAATCTATTTTTGAAGAATAGAAGAATGCTCAAAGTTGTTTCATTGCATTTCCAATTTAGATTATGTAGCAGTGTAAGCCATTTGCTGTATGAAACATCCATAGGAAACAACAAAACCTTAATTGGTGAAGACGTGTAATTAAGGTTTTGTTGAATTTACGCAGAATATTTATAAAAATTATCCTCGATCTTTTCCTTTTCATACAGTCATAGTCTTTAGACGATATCAGTAAAGAAAATAAATTTTCAAAATGCGTGGAAGAAAAATGTTATTATGGAAATTTTCAGTTCGCTTCTCAAATTTAAAAAAATTCTTTGCGCAGACCGATCCGGGTTATTTGGAGATCTGAGTTAGCGAGAGTTTTCAGTAATGAATGAAATGTAATTCGAATATATTATAATATTGTAATGTAATTAATGTATCACATATAATCTACTCCTTATATCATTTCATTAATCTTATCTTATAAGATTGTTTTAAGTCATTTGTTTCGCCTACTTTCTACATAAATTATGGAAGAAGTAGAAAAATCAGAGGTAAACAATTTTTTAGGTAAAAATAAATAAATAGAAAGATAATTTTTGAGTCTTAAATTATTCATATAATTATCGAAATACATCTAATATTATTTAGTATAAATATTTTAAATAGAATATAAGAAACTATAAAATATCTACTGTTATCACATTTATAACTAATGTTGAAATTAGAAACGAGTATTTTTAAAAACAAATTTGGAAGGCATTTAAAACAAAGATATCAACTACGTTTCCAAAACTGTCAGCCTAATTTAATCAAAAGTGTAACATTTTTCTACCAAAGTACATTAAATTTTCATACAGCCATAGAACATAACTTAAATAATTGCTTGTGAATTCAGAATAAAGAATTCATTGTTCTCAATTCATTCTAAAGACATTGGTAAAGTAAAAATTTGAAAATAATTGTTAATAAAAAATATGTGGGGGAAGAGTGAAATCTAATAAATATTTTATGTATTTATCAGAATAAGTATATTAACTCCTTTGTGTCAAACGTTTCTACTCGGGAAAGCATGTAATTTAATAAATATTAAACGTTCTAACAATTCAATTCCCCAGACTAAATTTTCACTGCATTATTTTTTAGAGGGAAAATGTAAAATCGAATCATACATAGTGATAAAATCTCTTAGAACAAGTGATAGTCATTTTTATGTAATAATTTATTCGGTAATGAAAAGAATTGCATATTTGATACGGAATTTTTTTTGCTGGTGTTACAGTGGATTAAGTAAAAATAATTATTTTTTTAGTGTATCCGTAATGAATTTAATTTCTATTTAATGAATGGAGTAGAAGAAATATTTAAATAATGGAAGTGCTTCATCCTAAATACTTTTTATTGGTAACAGTTTTTTTTTCAATGAAAAATGTATTTATTTCTCGTATTGACTTGAGAAATAACTAAATTTCTAAAGTGGACTATCCTCCTAAATTATTTGTTTTAAAGACATTTCCATTTAAAACTAAAAATTTACAAAAAAAAGCAAAAGTATTTAGCTGTAAAGGTTTTAAATAATTGAATGAAAATAGTCGAGGATTAAAATTTTTTCGACTTTAAAGAAAAATTTAACTTTTTGATGTATAATTTTTCGAGATATTTAAATCTACATAAAGTAAACAGTAAAGCCACATCAACTTCGTTAACACGCTAATAGAACATATTGTCAACTGGAAATGTGTGAAATCTTTCAGCCTTTCGTCTACCAGCTAGTTTGATTTCGTGAAAGTAATGTTAATCTTTTGGAATTCCTACTACTCTCCTCAAATCTTTATTATTTGATTTACTTTAATGCAAACAAATTGCATCCAAAGAAGCAAAGAATAATGAAATTTAATGCGGAATAATATTTTCTCCCCAATTTTCGAAAGTATTTTAGAATATGTTAAGGACCGGAAAATCTGTAAATTAATCAATAAAATAGGGGTGAAAGCTTTTTAAAATTATAGGGGGAAATAAGTAATTCCTCAGAAACTTTTATTATTTTTGACATCTATTATTTAATTTAGTGATTTATCTTTTGCTTTAAATGTAATATTTGAATAGAATATTATTCTCAGCTTAAACAATTTATTAAAAATTTTCTATCGTTTGCTTTAATTTTGATATCTGGATACTAATTTGATTTTTATCGAATAACTGTTTGCTTTGTTTCTTTTTGTTGTTAAATATAAGCATTTGATTTTTTTTGTTTTTGTTTCTAGAATATAAAATGTTTAGAGTATTTATACAAGATGACGATGGAATAAACTATAAAGTGAGATTTGTATGAATAATTAAATTATTACAGTAATTTTAATCTTATCATATCATTCAAGACAAGGTTATTTTTAGAATAATCCTGTTACTAGATCAATAAGGCAAAAAGACAAATATGATTAATCTCGTCTGATAAATAAAATAGTTGAATTTTTGTCCTAAAGTTCATAAAAGTAATACAAATAATTTTACTTTCAACATATTAAGAAATAAAATATAAAATTATATATGGCTTGCTCCCACTATGAATGACCGATATTACTTTAAATATGAGGGAATTACGATATATTTTTAAAAGTAGTATTAAAAAACACATTTTTAAATTCCACTCTGCGTTGCAGTTTAAGTATAATTAGTTTACGATCGTGAGTACTTTTTTATAGATTATAGAAAAATTTACTATTGCATAAAAATTAGTAGAGGTTCCATTTTCAGGAGAAAAATAAATGGTCACGTTAAACGGGTACCACATCGAAAAACTGAAGGACTAAGACTACTACTGAGAATATATGAACATGTAAAGGCGTATTTTATTGTCACTTTATGGCAACAATACTCAAATTTTGCTTAAGATATACGAGTATTTAATTAAATTAAACCCTGTCACAAAACTTTACAACCAGATTCAAAGCAAGAAGATTACAGAATTTTGAAGATTCAATCTTTGCACTAAAGTATATCACCGACCATCTAAATCCTGAAGAAGAGAAAAAAGAAGAAATGAATTCAAAACAAATTGATAGATCACGAGTTGTCACTGTGTATCAAAAGTTCCAAATTTTGCAATCATTAGCCAAATTGAATATATTCATTAGTGAAGCTATAACCTATATTATTTGTGAGACATCTCTTATATATTCTTATATATATATATATATATATATATATATATATATATATATATTATTAAAAAATTCCTCAGCCGATTACAATTATCTTTTATTTCATATATGTAATGGGATGTTACATAATATTAACATTTAAAAAATAATTCTGATTCTTTCAAATTTGAGAGAGGTATCACACTTAGGAGGTGGCAAAATATTTATTTACAAAAAAAGTCATATTCATTCAATAGAATAGAATTGAATCATTCATTTCTAAGACTATAACAAGCATAATTAAATGAATTTTTCATCCATATAAAATAATATGTATTTATTATTATTGTGTTAATAGTAGATTTATCTCTATCTTTCTATTTTTTTTGTAATAATATTTTTACTATTTAAAGCACATGCTTATTTCTATATTTATTATTAAAAATAAAATATAAGGGGGTAAGATTTTTTTTCTTTATTAGGAATGGGGGTGCTTTAGCGCAAAGGTTGGAAACCGCTGTTCTATTGGAATATATTGTTGATGATAAGAAGGGGAATAAGTTGTAATATTATTTTTACTATAAATGTCCATAAAAACTCCATGTTTTAATTCCCAAACATATTCATAATAAGTACAGAACATTATAATTTTTTCGGTCTATTGATTGTTATATATAAATACTTTGTAAGAAATTATTAGACAAAATAAAATAAGAAAAACTAGTTTAGATTTTAACATTTCGATTTTCTATATGCTGAGTTCTTTAAAAACGTACGTTACATTTGAAAAAGGAAAGGCTTTTACGCATTAAAAAAACTAAACTTAAATAAATACACAATACATTAAGTAACAAAAAGAAACTAAAATAAATACGTTTACCATATCTTTAAAAAGTAGCGACAACCTTCTCTTGGATAAAACATATTTAATCGGTATTTTCAAAACAATCTAAGAACAAACAAACGATCTAGTTCCACATTTTCTGCCTCGTTTTATCCCATTTGGTTTTATATTTCCATGAAATCAATCGGGATCAGCTAACTGCAATTAGTCCTTTGTTTAGAATAAAAGTAGCTTTATGGATGAAAGCGCTTTAAAATAACAGCGCACAAACAAAAGATTTTCCTTTTATCGGAATATAATCACCGAGGAACAAAGCGCTATTTGATACCTTGTTCGTGATTCCTTAGTAAATGTTTCCTTTCCCTAAGAAATTTGAGGTAAACAGATCGTGTTTCTTGATGGTTTTGTGAATAGTTTATCTATCGCAATGATTTTCGAGCAAGAATTACTCTTCTTCGAAGAAGAGATTACAAACCTCCCCAATTTATGATATGATGATGTTCAAATATGCATGAGAGTTTTAATAAATTGTTTAATCTCTCGTGGGAAACTGATGATTCATAAAGATTCTGGGCTCAAATTTTCAAAACATCACAATTCCTGAGGGTTAATTTAATCAGTAGTGTGGAATGCACAATTTTAGATTTGTCTTTTAAATTTAGAAAATTTATTGTTCCTTTTTGTTGTCAAGGAATGAGTAGTTAAACACTACAATGCATTTATAAGAAACAAACTTTTCTTTGTACATTGGAGTTATAATAGAAGAAAGAGGGAGGAACGGGTGAAGAGATAAAAATTAGAATTAGAAAGCCCCATCATTCATTTTGAACAATGCTCTAATTCCAGAGAGCCACAAATATAAGCATTAAATTCATATTAGATGTATTTAATACTACACCTTTAGCAGACCTTCTTTATAAAAGTGAAGCTTATAAACTCATAAAATCATAAGAACACAAATTAAATGTCTTTCAAATTACTTTCGTCAGAAAGATTCCTTAAATATACTGGCTGATAAAAATTTCAAAAATTGTATTGTACAATACAACTGCCGAAAAAAATATTTCTGCCCAAATTAAAAAAACGATGCACTCCATGGATTGGACATGTACTTAGATTGATATAAAATGATAATAATAAGAATTGCACTGATATGGGCAACAAATGGAAAGAGAAAAAGAGGAAGACAAATACTCAGATGAGTTCGTTTGGATATATATAAAATAGGATAGAAATTCATTTGGATGACCGAGTTTAGGAAGTGCCGGGAAGGAATCGTTTGACCTAATTCGATGGCATACAACTAGTGTGACCTCATGTAACTATCATGGTGTGATGATAATTAATGACGAAAGGATGAAGAATATATATATATATATATATATATATATATATATATATATTTAATGTTTATATAAATGCGAAAATACGAAATCAACCCATGTAGTATAAAAAATAATTTACAAAATTATACTAAAAATAAATTAACCATCTTTAAAATGAAAAATAAAACTAGTAAAAAATATTAATAACATCGAATTAATAAAATAAAAGTAATATAAATACAAATCATGATTCAATAAAAGTAAAACCATGAAGTCAAGTGAGATTATTAAACAAATTATATAGTTGATGGATTTCCATGAGCACATAAGCTTTGTGGCTTTTAATCTCTGAATCTGGTAGAATTTTTGAACATTGCTTCGGCTTAAAATTGCCCAAAACTACATATTTAATTATATTAACACGGAAAATTTACATTACAATTTAAAAGGAAAAAACATTATTGAAAAAAAATCCATTTAGCTTAAGAAATATAATTAGAGAAAGTTTTAAAGATAAGTGTAGTAGTATGTCATTTGTGGCCACTTAGGAGATGGTGTGTTCTAACTTATGCTCCCAACCAATTAGGTAGCAACGTATCATGTCAGTGGTTCGAATGGAGAACTATTGATGGAAAACTCTGGTCGAAGTTTAAGTATGAGATCTCACTTTTGGACAGGCGAAAAGGTCTTTCCCTATTCGAGAATATATCATGGTATTTACTTAGGGATTTGGAGGAAATTTTGAAGCGAATACAAAAAATTAGATATAAAAAAAGATATTTTGTGATCTCTTAATATTGGGATCAGGATTGAAATTTGTAATATCTTGTAATAATCTGTTGCAGATATTTGAAATGTTCTCACAGAATTTAAATGAATTTTTTTGCAATGTGGTCCTAAAAGAAAGGAAATGAATGGCATTATAGAAATAAGAGTTTACATTATTGAAATAAATTAAGAATAATGGCAATATAGAAATAAGCTTACTGCTGTCCATTTCTTGATATTTCATCGTTTACTTTAATTCTTATATTTAATTGAGTAATTTAATAATAACTATAAGAAAAAGGGCACCTAAAGTGGCTAAATCTGTTCTTTGCAAAATTTTGCATAGAACTTTTTTAAAATCTAGTATCACGCCAAAGTGGATGAGAACAGATTTTTATTTTTGAATGATGATATCTGGATGAATTCTTTGGGAATTGCTTTAGAAAACGACTGCTTTTTATTGGTATTAATTGCAATTTTTCAATCACAAAACCATTTTTCGAGTTTAGAAATGTGATTTTTAGGTGTTATTGCAATGCCGGACGGATATAAGAACTGAATAAATTCATGAATAAATTAAAAATGGACGATATGAGTATCAAAATCTGTGAAACTCTAGAAGTCATTAACTTAATGAATAATCATTAACCACTCTTAGACAGAAAGTTCTGCTTTGGAGGTATGATTTAGTAAGTTTAATTGTATGAGGGGAGGGTGTTGAGAGAGAGAGAGAGATTTGGATAAGTTTGAAGAGATGCTTTCATGCCAAAATCTATCAAACACTTTTTTGAATATCAAGGAAAACTGTAGCTATATATTTTCTATTATTAGCAGAGGACGCAAACGCAATGTACTCAACAACATGAAGAAGCTTACGGCTGATGGATTTTTTTTCTCTAAAATCCCATGTTGTACATGGATTAAAATATCATTATCCTGATTTCCCATATTATCTCATATAAAATTACCCAACTATATCCACACACACACACACACACACACACATATATATATATATATA
>BMAW01017198.1:2206268-2223935 GCA_019974015.1 Nephila pilipes
TAGATGAAGCTTTAATTTATGCCCAACAGTCATTGAATGGGAAAAATAATACAAAGGCAGCCATCCTTATTTCAAAATCATGGTAGCTGACAAAGTTAACAAGTTTGAAATGAATTGACCTTACGGAATACCCCTGGGAACGAAATGGAATATAGAAATTCAAAGTTTGATTTAACTCAGCTTGTGTGCGGTTAAGTGCGGCCAGCAAAGAACACCATTGACCAAATAACACAACTCTTTCTTTTAAAGGAGTTGGAAAATTCCATCAGTTGCAAGTCGATTTTATAAAAAATAAAACCGTATTATTGACTTACCGAAAAGTTTTTCCTTTAGGTTTGAAATCATCGATATATATCTTTCTATAAGATGAGAATATAATCATGAAGGTATAAAATGTTAATGATGAAATGAAATATTGTCCGTTATTTGCAGAAGTAAAACATTTCCAAAGCAGTTTAATTTGGACCTGATATTACTACTATAAAAAAAACTTGAAAACATTGAAAAGCATCATGCTTTTCAAAGCCAAAACCTCTTTTTTTGATTATGTTATAGTCTTGAACATATATATATATATATATATATATATATATATATATATATATATATCAGTTACCATATTAGAGAAAATGCTAAAAATTGATTAATTAAATATAAAAATAACAAAATTATTCCACAAAAAAATTTGCAAGCTCTACAATCGTTCTGTCGTGTCATACATAATTAAAATATTCATTTGTTTCATACTATATCTTATTTAATTTTTTTTTAACATTTATCCTTAAAAGGCTTTAAAATATTTACTTACATTATATTTTCTAAGATTTATTTTGGTGATTCAAATAATTTGAAATGCATAATCAATTTACATGGTACAAAAATTAATAATTTGCACTAGATATTATTAGTATGTTGGAGATATAGATATTATTAATATTCCTTACAATTATAATTAATTTAACTGTTAAAATTGTTTGATAGCGTTATAAATTTTTTTTTTAAAAAAGTTTCCCCGGTATTATATGTTTTATCTTCTCCATACAGTGGGTTATTTCAGTCAATAGTGGGTCACATTAATATCTGTAATTTGCAACATTATTTACGTAATAATCACTTAATGTTCGGGATGAATTTTATCCTGATATTTTGGTTATTTTTAAGAATAAATAAAACGATACGATAATCCCAAGTATATTCATTATTGTTGGCCTTCCTTAAAAAGTAGGCCTTTGATATTTGAATTTAATATTAATGCCACATCAACAGAAAAAGTCTAATTTTAATTATTTAAAATCACTATTTTATTTACAACACATTATTAGCCAAAGCCTGGAATATATACATTTTAGAGACACAGTTTTCAGCCAGAAAACTTCTTCTCTGTTGCTAGTTTTATTTGTTGATAGTAAGTAAACATAAAGAGAGGTATAAGTAATATAGTGACCGAATTTCAAAGAAATCGGTAGAAAAAAGAGAAAGATGAAAGTCTCAGTCGAAAGGGAGAAACGGTGGAGTGGCTGGGGTGTGGGAAAGATCGAAGGGGGAAGGGTGAGGGTGAGTGTCTTCGCGGAGAGCGAATCGCACTTCAGTCCCCGTCAGAGAGGGAGAGGGAAAGTGGGTGGTGTGATGGGGAGGTAGGTAGGGGTGTTAGGTGGAGTGGAAAGGGAGAGGGTAGTTGGCAAGTTAGTAGGGTAGGAGAGTCTATTCACAATCTAATCAGATCTCCTTTATATATCTTCGGGAATTTGCATTCGATACCGTCAACTTGACAGTTACAAATCGGCATCCAATGAAAAACAACTTCATATGACGTAATAGAAAAAAACACCGTCGAATGCAAATTTCCGATTCCATTGCCAGATGCGTGTGATGACTTCATATCGGAAAACGTAATTCCCTATGATTACCGCGATATGACAACAATTGGCCCGCCTCTCACACATCTGGGCGATGTTACAAAAATCAAATAACATTCATATGCAAGTATATCAAAATCTAAAAATATACAAAACTCATTTTTATATGTACACAGAAATAATTTGATATACCTTTATATTATCATACACAGCATTAAATTATTGCTTATATAAATGGCTTGACATTAAAAAGTTTCAAATTCCCGTCCATTAACAAAGATTATTTCCAATAACAATGGACTTAATATTTCAAACATTGTAACCATTAGAATTAATTTTTATCTCTAAAAAATACTTTCCCCTTAAACTCTGACAAAGTTGTCTTAGTTGGGGATTTAGTAAATAGATCAGCACAATTTTGTTTGCTAGCTATATACTTTAAATTAAATAAATTTTCCGACACTAAATTTCTTAAAAAATGATATTTAATATGAATGTGTTTTGTTCGAGAATTTTCAATAGCAGAATTCGAGAAATCTATTGCTGCTTTATTATCACAAAATAAATTGAATTCAAAATTTTCGTTTGAAATTATTCCCAATTCTTTACATTCCTCTACAATTCTTAATATCCAAAGTAACTGTTTAGCAGCATCTGTCAAAGCAACGTATTCCGCCTCCATAGTGGATAAAGAGCCACTACGTTGCCTTGATGTCCGCTTCGTTAGATCGAAGCATCGAATTAGATGCTTCGTGAAATGAAACTGGGATTTTAAGTCTTTAAATTTTAACTATCAACTGTTTAAAAAATTTTAATTATATTTCTTGTGTTATAATACCGGTAAATGAATTTTTACCACTAAAATTAAAAAATTCTGGGTCATACGGGATTTTATTTGCCTCACAGTAAGCCTTTGCGTCATTCCTAGATCTTAAACGCATGCTCGTACCCACTATACCGTAATATACATCGACTCTTGATCCATCGGGTCGAGGTACTGCTTTTCGAAACCAATTTATTTCAGACTTGGAGGGAATGGTTGGATCCGAATTACTTTGATCAGAAATTTCCGGTTCTTCGTCAATTAATTTAACCTCTTTGGTTATCTCTTTAACCGGTTTTTCTATCTCTGCATCCGATTCGGTTTCATCATCATAAACATTTAATATAATTAAATTTCTATTTATATTATCTTCCCTAACATTTAAATTATTCTCATATATTTTTACATTTATGGTTTCGATAACTTTATTCTTTTCAGGAATGAAAACGCGATATCCTCTGCTACGAAGAGCATACCCTAATAATATTCCTTTTTCAGCACGCATATCTAGCTTTCTACGCTGTTGCTTTGGAATCCCTACATAAACTGTTGATCCGAAAGTTCTTAAATGTCGTACGGTTGGAACCCTTCCACCATACAATTCAAACGGGGTTTTCTCGGAATGCTTATGCGTTACTCGATTCCAAACGTATGTAAAGCATAGCACTGCCTCACCCCAATTTTCCTTTCCTAATTTCGAATCCCTAAGCATAGTTCGTACTGCATCCATTGCTGTTAGATTAAAACGTTCAGCAACTCCATTCTGTTCTGGGGTATATACATTCGTTCTTTCATGTTTGATACCTTTATCTTCTAAGAACCTTTCAAAATCCCCTAGACAGAATTCCATCCCGTTATCAGTACGAATATTAACAATTTTGTTACCGGTAAATCTTTCGGCTCTATTTTTAAATTTTATAAAACTACTGAAAACTTCCGATTTTTCCCTCAGTAAGTATATACAAACTTTTCTAGAAAAATCATCTATGATAGTTAAAAAATATCGATTACCGCCTCTTGATGTAGTTTGGATCGGACCCGCCACATCCAGATGTAAAAGTTCTAAAGGTTTCCGCGATCTAATCTTTCCTATTGGTTTAAATGAAACCCTTTTAGCTTTTCCAATTAAACATGGCTCGCAGTTTAATTCTTGATCTTTCAATGCGGGCAATCCTCTAACATTCTTTACAGTCTTCAAAATATAATCCTTATTAATATGACAATAACGTTTATGCCATAATTCAAGACTGTTCTCCGAAGAGATCTGATTTATTTCTTCCCGTTTATAATTACGCTCTTTACCCATTTTCGGATAATCTTTCTGCTTATAATTACGCTTTTTACCCATTTTCGGATAATCAGCTAACACATAATAAAGACCATTATTTCGTTTGGCCGAAAACAGCTTTCTACCCTCTTTAGAAAAAATGTCAATTCGCCCATTCTTCCCTACGAAATAGGATCCACTCGCTTCAATGCGGTGGCCCGCCATCAAATTATGTCGAAGCCTGGGTGAATACAAAACATCGGTTAGAGTAACCGTTTGAGTCCCTCTTTGATTTTTACAATCAAAAGTTATATTCCCCTTACCGAGAACTTCACAGGTCATTCCCTTAATTGCAGCTTTCATTTCTACCCCAGAAGTCTGTTGAAATGTTGTAAACAGATCACGATTGTTACAGAAGTGGGAACTTGCAGCGGTATCAAATACCCATGCAGTATTGTCAGTATTTGTTCCCAAACTGGCTTCTGCCAATAAACAAACATTGGGGTTAGCTCTTACCTTAGCCTGATTCCTAATCTTAATCCTACAGTTTCTAGCAAAATGGCCCATTTTCCCACAATTAAAACACTTTACATTTGGTTTATTATTGGGATTTTCTGGCTGACTATTTAAATTCCCCTTTTGCTGATCTTTACTTCTATCTTTACTTTTAATAAAATTAGGTTTCACACTAATACCTTCCATAGCTTGTTCAAAATTTCTACTTACATTATCTTGTGTACAAAACAGTTTTAGCCGGGCTTCCTCTGACAACAATTCATTCAAAACATTTTCAAAGGTAAACTTAGAGTCTTCAAAACGATAAATTAACTGGACAATTCCACGGTATTGCTTCGGTAGTCGTCTAATCAATTGGAATGGCTGCAACCCCTCCGATATACAGTGTCTCACAAAAGTGATCGGACACTTGTGCTTTACAAAAGGAAACTGTAATAAAATAAATAAGCAAACATGTACACATTTTTTGTGGGTGTGTTTCATATTTAAAATTAGTAACAATTATTACATAACATACATTTTGTCAAAATATTAAAATAGCAATTTAATAAAAATACAATTGTTTAGAACGGAGCAAAAAATGGCTCACATAAGTGATCGGACACTTACTTTCCCATCAAATATTTATCCAAAAATTTTACTTTTTAAAAGATTTTAATATTTTGTTGGATTTCCTTTTACTTTTAAAACATGATTTAATCTTCTTGGGATGGATTCGACTAATTTTTTTGTGATTTCTGGAGTGATTTTACACCATTCTTCTTGAAGCACCGATTTTAATTGTTGCTTTGAAGAAATGGTGTGTGTGCGAATTCTTGATTCCAATTCTTGCCAAATATTCTCTATGGGATTTAAGTCTGGAGATTGTGGTGGTGTTTTTATTATTTCAGGACAGTTATACAGCAGCCAGAGTCTAACGTTCAAAGCAGTGTGCTTGGGGTCATTGTCCTGGTAGAATTTAAAATCGTTGGGAAGGTTCAATTTTCGTGCTGAAGATTTCAAATTTTGGTTTAAAATGTCAATATACTTGTACTGATCCATTATACTGTCAATAAAAACAAGATTACCAACTCCAGCGGACGACATACACCCCCACACCATAACTCCTCCTCCTCCATGTTTTACTGTTGGCAGCAAGTTCTGTTTGCGAAATTCTTCCCTGGGTTTTCTCCACACCAAGATTCTACCGTCAGAACCAAATATATTAAATTTACTCTCATCAGCAAATATTACTTTATTCCAGTAATCAGAATTCTTATTTATGTTGGATTTTGCGAAAGCTAATCTGAGTTTTCTATTCTTTTCACTTACAAAGAATTTTTTCCTTGCTACTCTACCGTGATATCCAGCAGATCGAATTACCCTTCTAATAGTCTCAGGATTAACAATTATTCCATATAATGCTTGTAATTCAGCAGCAACTTTAGGAGCACTCTTTCTTGGATTTTTTTTTAATATTTCGAACGATAATTCGCTTTATTCCATTGGATAGCTTCGATGGTCGGCCAAGTCTTCTTTTATTCTGAATCATGTGCTTCTTTTTATATCGTTTAATGATATCGAAAACTGTTGAATGACTCAAGTTAACTGTTTCAGCAGTTTTTCTTATAGATTTTCCACGTTCAATATGCAAATTAATAACTAATTTTCTAATTTCATGCGAAGTTTCTTTTCGTTTAGCATTCATGGCTGCACAGAGCTAAAAAACACAAAAATTCCACAACAAACTTGAGAGAAATACTGCAGACGATTTTATAAATTATTGCCATTTGCTTTTGAGTTAAAATAAACGCCCAAAAAATATTTTTATTGCTTATTTCAGACGATTTTTGTTGCATATCTAATGGTGTCCGATCACTTATGTGAGCCATTTTTTGCTCCGTTCTAAACAATTGTATTTTTATTAAATTGCTATTTTAATATTTTGACAAAATGTATGTTATGTAATAATTGTTACTAATTTTAAATATGAAACACACCCACAAAAAAATGTGTACATGTTTGCTTATTTATTTTATTACAGTTTCCTTTTGTAAAGCACAAGTGTCCGATCACTTTTGTGAGACACTGTAGGTCGACCGGCATCGGACAACTGCTGTATGATAGTCCTCAATCTCGCACCATATAGGTTGATTCCTTCTCCGGGATTGAGATGGCAACTGAAAAACGCATCCGTCAGCTCCACAATTCTGGCTCTTGAACTTGGCTCGAAATGTGTCTTGATCTTCTCCCATGCATCTCTTGGGTCTTCCATGCCGCTAAGTAGCGGGCGAAACTCCTTCTGTACATTTAGGTAGATGAGGGAGTAAGCTCGTATCTTCTTTGCTGCACATTCTGGATCTTCTTTGACTTCTTTCTTGGCGGAGGCATCGACATCGCTAGTTTTGTGCTGAACAACAAACTGCCATAGATCCTTTTCCATCATCAACACTTTGATATCTTCTTTCCACGTAGCATAATTTGATGCATTCAAAGCATCAATCTGATATGTCAGCAAAGCCATTATATTCGTTATTGATTCCAAACTTTACTCTGTTAATGTGGCTTTATTATTTTAAAAAAATAATTTAAATGCAGGCGCAGTGGAATCTTGTCTGGGCCCATAACCAATTGTTGGCCTTCCTTAAAAAGTAGGCCTTTGATAATTGAATTTAATATTAATGCCACATCAACAGAAAAAGACTAATTCTAATTATTTAAAATCACTATTTTATTTACAACACATTATTAGCCAAAGTCTATTCACAATCTAATCAGATCTCCTTTATATATCTTCGGGAATTTGCATTCGATACCGTCAACTTGACAGTTACAAATCGGCATCCAATGAAAAACAACTTCATATGACGTAATAGAAAAAAACACCGTCGAATGCAAATTTCCGATTCCATTGCCAGATGCGTGAGATGACGTCATATCGGAAAACGTAATTCCCTATGATTACCGCGATATGACAACAATTATGACTCTAGACTTACAAACATTATTGATGTAACTCAAGAAACTTTATTTAAACTAAAAATGTCATTAATTTCTTCAAATATCGATCGAATATTCTGCATCAAATGAGAGTGTCGAAAGCGAAAATAAATAGTATAAAATTATGTTGTCTGTGCGAACACTCTGCTACCACTTCACCACATAACACATCAATCAATAACTCCCGAGACTAACCCAGAGATGGCGCTCGTAGTAAACCAGTAACCAGGTCTTTCTAGAGTACTAACCTTTGCTTGAAACGTGTCAAAATTTTAAGTCGATCGGACCAGAAACAGCTGAGTTACCGAGGTTGGAGTAAAGTCGTTTTGTAGTTTGTTTAAAAAATGGAAAAAACCGAGTTTCGTGTTCTGATAAAATATTGTTTTTTAATGGGTAAAAACACCGTGCAAGCGAAACAATGGATTGAAAAATGTTACCCGGACTCTTGTCCATCAAAAGCAACGATTTGTCGGTGGTTTGCCGAGTTCAAACCTGGTCGTACCGACACAAATGACGCGGAACGCTCGGGTAGACCTGTGGAAGCCGTTACACCGGAAAATGTGAGTGAAGTGACAAAAATTATAATGAAAGATCGTAAAGTGAAGCTTCGTGAGATTGCTGAGATGACACAGATATCATATGGAAATGTATTTACTGAAAAAGGTTTTTTGAAGTGAAGTGAAAAAGGTTTTTTCCAAGTGGGTTCCGCGATTGCTTTCGATGGAACAAAAACAGCAACGAGTCGGTGATTCAGAAAGCTGTTTATCGCTATTTACTCGCAACAAAAAAGATTTCTTGCGAAAAAAAAAGAAAAAAAAAAAAAAAAAATTGGGGGGGGGGGGAAGATTTGGAAAAGCGTTGGAACGATTGTATCACCCTAAAAGGTGATTAACAAAAGGTGTTATGTTGATGAATAAAAAAAAAAATGTTGTTTTCAATGTTAGTCTCGGGAGTTATTGATTGATGTGTTACTTTAGGGTGAACATCCATTATTTAAATAAAATATATTCCAAATAACTTTCAGAACGTCATTTGCAGATTTTCTTAAAGTAATATTAATCAGGAAGCTCTACCGAAAAAACAATATCAAGAAAATTTTTATCAAACAGTAACAAATTGTTAAGTTGTTTAAAATTAAAAAAAAAATTAAGTAATTGTTGCTAAAACTACAAATTATATTTGATGGTAATTTAAGTATGAATTTGAAAATATAATGGTTGCCATTTTTTTTTATTAAAAAACAGGTTGTTTTATTATTGAAAGGAAATTTCGAAGATTAAATATCAAAGATATTTTTCTCGAAATTTTAATACTTTCTATAATGTGATTAAAAACAAAACTATTATTTGAATTACTAAGAAACACGAGAGAGATAGAAATATATACCTTAGAAATAAATAAATTAATCGCTAATGAACATCGGTGTATTATTTGAAAGAGAAATAAAACCACATATAAAACTTTTTGCTATATCTCATACATTTTTATTCATATGAAATATTTATTTATTATATGTTCAATTTACATAATTAAATTTCTCTTTTTGTTTAAATATTCTTGGAAAGACAGTTTTAATAACTTTGCTTTTATTTTAACGGAACTAGTTTCAATGTAATTAATTAAATCATATTGTATTCATCGGGAATCATCTCGTTATATGATTCGTAATTAGATTTGTCTAAATATAAACATTCTCATATTTCTGAAGAAAATAATATGAAATGAAAATACTTAATGAAGAAATAAGACCAATGAATCTAAAAATAGCTCCCCCCTATACATTTTAGGTTTAAAAATAATTTATTTATATCATCATCGTTTTCAAAAAATCAGTTAAATTCTATACCCTCTGAAGCAAGAAATATCTTTATTATAAAATGATTAATATGTCTATCCTTTATCTATATATCCCTATATCTATTCCTGTATCCTATTTTTTTTCTTCATTCCCCTCCCCCCCAATAAACGTTGCTATAAATAGATTCCCGGCTGCATCGAAATTTTGTTATTGGATTTTAAGCTTTTCCTGTGTAATATGAAACATAGAACTTTGTTTTTTCCCATTTAAAGTCTGTTGTTTTCTTTTTCAATTAGATGGTTATACGTCTTCCTTGAATAAAGGTAAAGAATTTCATGGCCCACGATTTCCTAGTTAGTTATAAATACGAGTTCTATTATTACACTAAAGATCTTCATGTTTATTACGTTTGCATAAAAGCTTTACAAACAGAAACATAAAGCTACGTAACAATTTTTTTTTATTTGTTCCTCATACGTTGTTGGAAATTCTGGTTTATATTACTTTCTGAAAATTTGTTTGGCTGTGTATAAAATAACATGATATTTATTTCAATAAATTCACTTATTATTTTATAATATAATTATTTCCGTACCTGTAACTTGAATTCCCGCAAAACTTATTCGCTAGTTGAAATTCTGCTTTGCAGTATTCTTGTAACTTAATTACGAGTGAAAATAAACATACCTTCTGTTTCGGCTGATAATCGTTAATAAAGAAATCTTTTCTTTATTTTGAAGAGTCCCTTTTTTTGGAAAAGTCACTCACTGAATAGGATTCGTCATCATCTTTGAATTTACTATGTTTTTTCATTTTCAAACAGTGTTCGCGGTAGCCCAGTGTTTACGTTATGGCAGCGGTCTCGTGGTAGTCGGTTTTAGCTGTGTCATACGTTCGAGCCTTGATGCCACTTAAGACCCACCGTGTAGCAGGGCTAATGCACGTTAAATCTATCGAGGGTCAAAGGTCTCCCTTTGGCGTGGTGTGGAAGTTAGGAAAGGAGGTGCCAGCTCAGGGGTGGTCACTTGACCGAAGTTCAAAATTACGAGGTTCGTCGCCAGTAGCCCTCGTGTTGCTTCTAGTGCGATGTTAATAAAACTAACCATTTTTAACTAAACATTTATGAGAATGGGTGGACTAATTAAATTCAAATGAAAACTATATTTTGGAGTTTAGAATCAGTTATTCATTAAGGTATTTTACAAAGGTCATTTTCTCTTACATATTCGTAAGTATGACTGTATTCGTAGAGAGCTCGCATCCGAATCTGGGTTTTACTTTATAAGAAGTAAAAGAGATAAAAAGAAATCAATTCTAAAAGCTCTTTTTGTCCTCCTCCACTACTTGGTGAAATTATTTAGCGTATTTATGGTTTACTATTGGCAGTGGAACTGACATTCTGAGTAAGCAATGAGGAATAAGGCAAGATTTTGATTTGCTAAATTTATTGAGGTTCCCTATTTTTCACATTGCATTGGGTCAGTTAAATAACAAAATGTCGATTCAGATGTAGCCTTCATCTTTTAATAAGGTAAAACATTATTTGAAGTATGTTGCCAATATCACTTTTTTGACTCCAAAGTGAATCAAACCAAACATCTGCTTTTTTCCGAAATTCTAATTTACGAAACCCTGTCCAGAAAAAATCTCAGTCAGGGCATTAAATTGAAAATAAATATAATATACTAACATGCAATAGATTTACTTGGTTGAAGTTCAGGCTCTAAAATGACTGCTGAACAAATCGTTAAAATTAAGTGTTAATTAAGAAAAGGACTTTAAGACATGTTCTTACTATTTCTTTTAATTTAAATATGTTTTTAATATCTCATTATTTGAATATTAAAATAGTTATTCAATTCAACTGATTTAAGCTCCTGATTAAATTTGGGCATAATCATTAGATATCAGTAAGAAATTCACCCAGTTTTAAAAGCTAAAATAACTTTTTTTAATAATGCTTCAAAGTGTTTCGGTTACTTTTATTAAATAAAGAATTAAAGTGACCTTTACATAATGTTTCTTTACATTTTGGAGAAATTTTTATTATCAATTACTATTAATTAAATTTTATTATTTATATATATTTATATTTATATATATATATTTCAATAAACGTGTCCTTTATCATTACATTTTAAATTTAATTGCGTTAAGTGCACAAATTCACAGAACTATTGAAATATTTACAAAGGGAGATATTCATTATTAGATTATTGATTACCCAGAAATCGTCAGGAGAACTCGTCTCTTACCCAGGTTTTTGGGTAGTCTTTCTCAAATTCTGAGTTCGATTGCTGGAGTATATTCGTCCTCTCGCCCATCCTACAATTGTGGGGGAGAGTATCTTTTTCCCTACGAATTCTGTTCTCTCAAAACACTTCTCTCGGCTCTATGGTCACTGACCTTCAACGAAGAAAAAAAGGGAGGATGATTTACGGTTACCCTTTCCTGCCCAGTGGGATACAGCATCTCTAGACCCCCCATAATAACTGTTAATTTGCCGAAGTAATGAACTGCATTCTGATTGTACATTCTTCACAACGACAGCACTGCCAAAAGGAGCATCCAAGAAGGTTCCACGTAGTATAAGTCGGTAGAACATTTGACAATTTAATAAATTTTCTAAAGAATGAATTTATGGAGTAATTTTCGAACACGCTTTGGAAGACATTGGTTAACCAAATTACAAGATAAACGAGTGCAAGAATATTCTTCAACTTACTTCTGAAAAATATCATTTATTAAATATAGATTATGTGAAAAATCTGGGTTCACCTCCAAAAAAAAAAAAAAAAAAAAAAAAAATTCCTTGAATGAACGTTTAAAACTTAGGTATATTTTAGAATTATTAGAGGTAAATAATTATCAATTAATAGTATTATCTATCACTTTTATTAATTAAAAATGTTACCATAGAAAGAAAAATAAGTTTAAAATAGTTTCAACACTTCTTCAGAACTTCTAGATCAGAAATATTTTGATTTCTAGCTATTGATATTTTTTTAAAATTCATTTATCAGTTACTCTTCTAAAATATTTGAATTTGAATATAGTCATTAAAACACATTAAAATCTAATTTCAGGGGAAAAGCCATTTTCCCCCCATTACAATGAAAATCTTAAAAATTCGTTTTCAGAAACATTTTACAGTTATTTATTTTTCGAAACCCAAAGCATTAACATTTATAAAAATTACTCCTGAAAATATTTACCATTACTTTTCTACCGTTTATTTACTCAATAAGGGAATATTAAAGTAAACTCTTAATGTTGGAACACTTCCATGATGTAATATATAAATATACGAACTATGAAGAAGTTAAATTATTCTTTCATTTCTTACGTAATAAAAATTGAGTATTGGAACTAGGATTAAACTGACATTTTTAATGATTAACAACTAGAAAATAATTAAATTCATAATGTGTTACGTTTATCTACCATGAATTCTTTATAATTGAATTGATCATATTTATGTGTGAAATAGCTCCCGCGTTCTAGAAAAATCTTTAAGCCTTTTTCTTAATAATAACGTATTCAAATGTCATCCAAAATATTATTTTAATATCTGTTGTTCAGAAGAAAAACTACGTCACCACAGTAGCTCACTTTCCAAATGCCATAGCACAAGTCTCAGATAAAAACTATAAGATCGCATCTGGAGACCAAACGATTTTTTTTCTTCTTTAAAGAATTTTGTATAAAAATGTAATTATTTGGTAGTAACTAAGCTAAATGAAAGTCAGTCATTTGTTTGCTTGGAAAATTATATAGCCACTAACAAGTGCTTATTATTTCGGGGTCGATCCGAAGATACAGAGTGTGCTGTAACTGTAGTAATCCACTGTAAACTGTAGATAAACTGTAGCAATCCACATAATAGAATTTCAGGATCACATGAGCCGTTTTTATTTTAATGAAATCAGCACTAACGAAACATGAAAAAAAAAAAACTCTCTGGAATCAATGTATTGTGAAATCGTTGATCGTCTGAATTTTTGTACAGTTTAATGATAATTGTCCTCAGTTAATTGGGCTTATATCAGCTTTTATCACTTAAGAAGGATAATGATCTGGTTCTTATAATATTTCTATTGATTGTGTATGATAAAAAACTAACTTGCCATATGTGTGAGCGTGCATTAAATGTTTTAAATCTGAACAAAAAATATATCAACTCGCTAACACTTTTCGTTCAATCATTCAGTTTGTTTATTTTTACTTCCCATCTCAGATCTATATTAATCGTATTTATTTGAACAGCATGTAATGAATAATTTTATGGAACTGCCGTTTTCCTCTTAAATATTTTTAACATAATTTGAAGCATTTATTAATAATTTATAAATCTACCTACAAAAAGTTAAAATACGCATGAAAATGTTTTCAAGAATCAGAAGGAAATTTAAATTCTACAGAATTCTTGATAATTTATTTTCATCTTTCTGAATGTATAATAAAGGAATAATTCCGATTTGAGAAGTTGTGTAAAATTTCATTGGATATTGTTAAAAAAGTGCATCATATATTAACGAGACTTTTTATAACGACAGACGATTTTTATATGTTTTGCCGAAGCAACTATATGTTATTTAAAGTGAATAATTGTATGACATCGATTTTAATTTATCATCGATTTAATTAATTAAATTAACTATCGATTTTAATTTATTTATTTAGTTGCTAGGCACCTTAAACAAAGTGGCCCAGAATGGAACAGCAAAAAAAAAAAAAAAAAAAAAAAAATGCTTTACTAAAAACAGAAATTCACTATTTACTAGAAATATTTCGGTACTTTTTGGGGGCATTGCAAAGTATTTTGAACGTTGAATTTCTTCATTACCAATGGTAGCAGTATACTAATGCGAACTTTTGGTCAAACATTTAAGTGAAATGCTACCATTTCTCGGTCTATTAAAGTGGGTTACGAAAGGGGGTATTTCTTTACCATTCCTCTATTTAGAGGGTGGAATAATTACGAAATTTGGCATGAAAATACGTCTCAGGCAGATATATAAACGATTAAAAATGCAGCGCTATTGCGCATTGCACATGCCACCAGGAGGCATTGAACTTCAAATTATAAAACAGTTTAGCAGAATTGTTTGCGTGTATTTAATCTGTTGCAGAGAGACGTTTTTCCACTACATATAACATTACACCGCAATTGGAGACAATATAAGCAGCTGTCAGAGTTCAAGAGGGGAAGAATTATAGGGATGATAACTCAGCGAGTAACTCGACATCTAGACCATTCAGACATTACTGAGAGGAGGTGTTAGGACTAGTGAACGAGAGAGAAGTCTGTTACCCCGACCAGGCTCAAGACGTCCTCGACAGACCAATAGTCGAGAAGACTGTCACATTATACGACATGCGTGCATAGCACCAACTGTCTCTTCGTCCACCATCCATACACCGGTAGCACCTTCATTATGGGCCTCTGGTTCAGTACATACCACCGCAAGGCGTCAGGTGGAAGAACAGTTGCTATCGCGGCGTCCATTACGTGTACTGCCATTGACACTCACCCACCGTCGCCTTAGTTTAGAGTGGTGCAGCACTCGAAGGGATTGAACTACAACCAAATAGAATCAGGTCGCTTTAGCAATGAATACAGATTCGATTTGGGCAGTGATGACAATCGTGTTCTTGTGCGTAGGCCCCGTGGTGAACTTCTCAATCATGCTTTAGCTGTACAGCGGCACACCGCTCGCACAACTGGCGTTATGGTATGGGGGGCCCATCGCATAAGACACACGGTCATCCCTACTATTGATCCACGGCACCATGACAGCCCAATCGAGCATATATGGGATTGTTTAAGGCGGCAAGTTGGACAGCCTACATGTTTTTTCGAATTAATGTCGGTTTTACAGCAACTGTGGAACGAGATGTCGCAGGACATATGGAACTTGTATACGTCAATGCCTGACCGTATCACATCATGCATTCATGCTAGAGGTGACCCAAAAGTGTACTAAAGCCTCCCTTCATTTGTAGTTTATTCTGCAATAATGCAGAATTCTGTAAATTTTTCTGCTATAATAATCGTTTTCCAATGATTTTGTAATATCTAATTTACATCAACGTTTTACTTACGTATGTAAACTTTCGTTTTTTTCAAGGAACTCTTTCACGTGGTGCACACATTTTGATGGCAATGAGTGTAAATATGCTGAATTGATCCCTGAGTCCTATTCTTACTAAGTTGCTCAGCATATTCACGTTTGGGACAAATTAACGATTAGACTCTTTCTATAATTCATATCAATTACTGATTAAATATCAATGTATTTTAATAAATGTTTTGTTCGCCCGACTTTTATAGAAGTAGTAAAACAAAGCACTTAGTACTCTTTTTATTCTTGGTTGCGTTCAGATATTTTCTTCACATTAACTATCGAAGTAAAAAGATAGTTAATACACTTAGGAATGAAAATGAAGATTGAACTTAAATTTATAAATCTTTTTCCTGTAGGAAGTTAAATTTCTTGCAAAACATTTTCTCTGAACCATTAAATTGATTAACATGAAATACTCAGGCATTGATTCAATGTTACGCCATCAATAATATTATTGATATGGGAGGGGGGAGAATCTCAATTGCACTTTACGCAAATAAAAAGACTTTTTCAAATTTATCATTGGATCGTTTTATTTAAATAATTATTCAATTTTCTTTTACTGATGATAACGCTTTGAGCATACGAAAAGTCTCTGAAGAACCTCAACACCTTCCTCTTGAAACGCAAAATATCATAAAACTTAATAAACTTATGAAATTTGAGAGTATTTTTTTTATCACACTCTTGATTTACCTGAGACTGGGGAAATTATGTTGAAAAAATATACGCAATCGCTATATTAAGATTTATCTGGCAATTTATCATTTTTAATTTATAAATATTATTTTAATTCTGTGGAGGTTTTAATGATCTTTTTAACTCCAATATAAACTATGGTAACTATTATTCAGTGAAGAGAAATATTTACGAAAGATTAAAAAATAGATGGTATTTTATAATATAATATTTTATTCTTATGTCTGCACCCATGAAAAATTATTCAAAATGCTTCTTAAATGTCTGAAAATTCCCAACTGCGTCTAAAATAATGGTATAAATGGTTCCAATTCAAGAAAAGAAATCTTATTTTCCCCCACCTTCGAGAGAAAGATTGCTTTTTCATTAAAAAATCGTCAATATACATTTGAGAGATGATGAGAAATCTTAAAAAAAATTACATATAGTGTATGTTTCACTGTAATGAAATAAATATACTATTGCACAGATGAGAGATAAATAACTGTAAATTCGATTATATATTATGATTTTGAGCTTATAATTCCATGTACATTAGCTTTATAGTTATATACACCTTTGTAATTTTATGCAAAGTTTATATTTAGGATTTAGAGAACATCATTTCTTAGAAAATGCTTCAGAAAACACATATGACATTATGTTTAAATAAACAATAAAAAAAAGGACTTGGATTAAAAAGTTAAGATCAAATATTGAAGATGTGAGAACGAAAATCGAAATTCCATAATATTAACATTACGTTCACGAAATCAAAATGGCCGGTAGACGGAAGCCTTAAGCTATATAATCTATCTGAAATAACAAGAGAATTCAAAGTAGTAAGTATGTATGCTTCGGTAAAAAGCGGAACAAAAATATTACACCTAAATAAAGAGTAACTAAACGTTGAAAAAAATTTAAAACGCATTCAAATGAGTAAAATATAAATAATATTTTTTATCAAACTTTAATATCTTAGGAACCAACAACTATTTTTGGGAATTCTTCTGGTGAAATATTTTCTTGCAGATTTTTTCTAGGAGTTCTTTTGACTGCTTTCTTGCTGCTGTGACTGCTGTTTTATTACGAGTAATTAATGCATTGGAGTGCTTTTCCTTCGAAGATTTAAACTTTCCTTCTCTTTGCATGCGTCGTATATAATCAAAGGTGGAATCCATACTCTCAAGTAAAAGTCTGTTATCTTCATTTCCTAGTTGCAGCCATTTTTCCTTTATATGGGGACTCTCTTGTGATGGACCATTTGCATCGGTATTATTGGGCGTGAGGTGTTCTTCCATTCGCTTGTCAGGGAATATGTTCCGTCTTCAAAATAATCATAAAAATTATTAAATGAAATCTCAAGTATAGGTTAATTTTATTAAGGCTACGTTTTCATAGTTACAAATTAAAATAAAATATTAAAATGAAAAAGTTATATGTAAAGTTTTGCAAAGAACAGATTTAGCCACTTAAAGTGTATTATTATAATCATTAATAAATTACTCAATTAAATATAAGAATTAAAGTAAACGATGAAATATCGAGAAAATGACAATAGTATACTTTTCAGATATTAAAATTAAAGCAAACGATAAATTATTAAATTGAATATTTTTTAA